>JAABKK020055044.1:0-11126 GCA_011634745.2 Catotricha subobsoleta
TTTTTTTTTTTTTTTTTTCTGAATGATGCCAAAATGCTTAGAATGTTGTGAAAAATAAGAATCTGTAATAAAAAAAATGAAAATGATGAAATTTTTTTTTTTCTATTTTTGTGAATTTGCATGTTGTTGCAAATGATTAGCTGATCATTTTATTGTATGGGCAGTTTTCGCTTGAGGGCAATCTTCACGTTCAATTCATCAAAAATTAAAATTTGAGTAAATTTGCGGTAAATTTTTTTATCAGTCAAAGGTATTAGACACTTTCAATTATCTCATACTGCATTTTGCTCAATAAATAAATCTGAGTTTAGAACTTTAAATTTAAATTGACCAGATATTCCAGAAGAAGAAGAAGCGCAGTTCTTATTGTACCAACACCTAATTATCATAGACTCAGTATAGTGTTCAATACAGCGCGACCAATGCCATCAAGCGTAAAAAAAAAGTAAATCGGTACAAACCTTTAAAAATAAAGTAAATTTATGACTTTGTTAAAAAAATAAATAAATTAAAAAAAAAATCATATCTATTAAATAGATTTAATAAAATAAATTTATAATAATAAATAAAGGATAATTAAATTAATAAATGCCTAAACAATGAATTACGTGTACATCAAGAAAGAAGTATAACAATCTTCCATTAACACTTATAAAACACTATTTAATGCTCTAAATAATTACATAATTCAATTAAATTATAAGAAAACAATAAAAAAAGAATAAAATGAGACTATTAGAATCAAAAACCGTTTATTCCATTTGCGTTGACAAGCGATTTTGTACCATATCGCTCTATACAATTAGGATCAAAATCGCCTGCCAGCGCAAATAGAATAAACGGTTTTTGATTCTAATAGTCTCAAATATCAATTAATTGTTCCTTAAGCTCAATGGAACTAAATACCATCATGTAAAATGAAAAATGTATGACGAATTTAAATAGAATTTATTTCTGTCACGCTGGCCTCTGCAAAATAGCCCCTGCATATCCCCGCAGCCACTTCACGTGTACCATTACGTGCCCTTATAAATCTTAACGTACCATCAAAATGCAATAATTTTCAAAGCTCTAAGCTTTTTAGCGTTGAAGGGGCGGCTAAGAAATATCACGCATATTCAGTTAAATTTTTCACATTTCTTTGGTAATATATATTTTAAATATTAGGGTGACCGAGTTTTCATTAGAAGAAAGGGGCTATGTTTGCAGGGGCTAGTATGATTTTTCTTAGATGCCCCGCCCCTTCAACGCTAAAAAGCTAAGAGTTATGAAAAACGATTCCATTTTAAAGGTACGTAACGGTACACGTGAAGGGGCTGTTTTGCAGGGGCCAGCGTGACAGGCGCAATTTATTATTATTATTATTACAAAAGTCTGTTTTGAAAAAAGAGAAGACCGAGCCATGATCTAGAGTATCAGCCTATGAAACTGTTTTTTTTTTGCTGAAATTAATTTTATCGACATGAAGTTTTGCTAACATGTAAATTTTGCGAAAACTATGGAAGTGAAGAAAATTCGGTGTAGAGCCTTCGAAAGAAGAAAACACATTAATTATATGACAGAATGGTGAACGCGTAGGAAGATTTATGGAAAGTCCAGTTACCAATTAATTTATAATCCTTACAAACTCTATATATTAATAAATCAGATGAAAATATAAATATATATGATATTTTGTATTTGTTCTACATTAATTAGCGCAGAAAACGTACAAAATACTTCTAAACATATGCTTTTTGAACAAAGAAAATTACAATATTATCTAAATTAGAATTTATTCAGTCTGAATAATTACAGTTATGAAAAATTTAAATTGGATTCATTTGTTTTAGTAGAATAAAATCGTTATAATCCTATATTTCGATGTTTTTATATCTTTTGTACACGCGGTTACTTATGATACATTTTAATTTGCCTTATAAATGGTTTCAATTCTATTCTGAGAAAAAAAATTCATTATAATTTTCACTTTCATAGGATTTTAAAGAATTATATTGCCTTTTTTTTCATATTTTCTTTTGTATATGTAGCTTCGTGTATAGTTTAGTTTATTATGCAATGGAATTTTAATTTCCTGTTGTTTCTGTCGCTTCTATATCGTTTTCGTAATCGCAGTACAAAGCGGCAATATAATTTGAACGTAGAAAATATAAATGTACAAATATATTGTTACGAACATTCTTCGAATTCTAAAAATTTTACTTCATCATAGGAAAAATTATTAATTTTTTTTTTGATTCGGCCTTGCAATTTAGATTGCTATATTTTCGTTGCCACGGATTTGATCTAAATATTTATTCTATCCAATTTCGTTGACTTAGCTATGATTTGGGTAATTACAAAAGAAATGAAATCGCAGTGTGCTTGCTGCACCTAACAAAAATATTATGTAGTTATAGTTAGATAGGAATATGCGGGTAGCGAGTATGGTAGATAGTTTCGGGTAGATATAAAATTTGAGTCGCATTGTGGATTGTACTCGCGCTCGTTAAGAATTATACTATATTGCGGATAAAAAAAAATTAATTATCTTTTAGAGGTGAATATTCACCAGAGATTTTTTTACTACTTGTATTTTTTCATTTTTATTTCATGTACAGATCGCGATGGAACACCAACAAAAAAGGTAAATATTTTGTGTGGTGAAGGTACTTTTTTATTAAGCCGATGTGCAAAATAAAACAAACTAACATTTTATTTTGTTCATTTTAAAAATTTGAGCTCCAAAAAAAGAGAGTTGAAATGTACCTATCTGTAATCTATAGTGTATTACATGTACACGCGCACGTAAATACCAATTGTATTAGGTAATCTTCTACAACAAGTAAATGTACCCAATTATACCCAATTATAAGTGCTGCGTTTTGCATGTTATTTTATTTGCATTTATTTAAATTGAGCTCAGATGGTGCGGGAATTCATTAGTGTTGTTATCTTATATCTAATAATTTGAATTGCGAAAATAAAATAAAAACTATTCACAGTGTTTGCATCAGAGCATTGAAATCTATTAAAAACATATTGTAAGTATATGGCTTTCGCTTTATACATTTTCGTCTCGTTTTCACTCACCACTTAGAGGAATGTACTTAACTCTCTTATTTAAATATATTCTACGCGTAAGTACAATGCATATGTGTATGTATATCGGTAGTGAACAATTTAATCTAGCAAAATTTTCTTTTTCTCACGCTCGAATATTTTATAGAAAATTACTTTAGAGGGTTTTTTTGGACCTATAATTTTTTTTTTGCAACAAATTTTAAAATTCTAAATGAAAAAAGGCGAATTATATGCATTTAATTTTAGTCATTAAAAATTAGTAAATATATAAATAAATATAAATACATATAAATAAAATATACAAGAATGATATTTGATTTACAAGGCTTTATGTAAAGATAAACACAGAATTCTTTAAAAGTATAGAGCACAAAAATATTAATAAATAAAGTATTTTGTTAAAGCCAATTATTCTTTTTGAAAGTTTTCAACAAATATCGGTTTTATGGATATTGAAGAAACACAGAAAAATGAAGAGTACAAATAATAAATATTTTATTTAGGCTTTATACATTGAAAGTAGGAGTTTAAAAAATATAGCTGACCACCTTCCCTTACATGAATGACAATGAATACATAAAGATTCTTTAGAAATAACGAATAACTATTTATTTATTTTTGAAAAGACTTCGAATTATTAAACTTTACTAGTTATATATATATGCTGGCGTAGACTCCAATTAGAGACTCATAAACAAACTAGAGAAAATAAAGTAAAAATCAACTGTAAATTTCTATAATAGAAAAATGGAATAGCTATAGCGACAGACGCGAGCGAGATATTCTAGAATCTAGATTAACGAAAGTGGATTAAACTAAACTCAAAAACTGTTCTAGTTTTTGTTCGTAAAATAAAGTGTATTTGATATAATGAACGCAAATTTAACATATTTGACGAAAAAAATAAAAAAATTGTCCAAGAAACAAATAATAATCCACATTCGTTAATCTAGAATATCTCGTTCGTCTGTCGCTACCGCTGGCATAACGAGACTAAAATTATTCAAAAAAGATAGTTGAAATTCGAACAGTCGTTTTGGTTCGAGAATGTTATAAAATTGAGATTAGCAGTAAAGTAGTAAAGTAGTAAAGTAGTAATAAATTAACTATTTTGAAGTAAATTACTATAAGAATATATAATATATACTTTTTTTTAAAAAAAAATCTAACACAGAATTTTCTATATTTATAAAATCTTTGCTTATAATAATATAAAAATAAAATAATAAACCAGACCAGTCGCATGTACCGGAAACTTATTTACACTAATGGTATATAATATACTAATAAGAACTAGAAAGCATATAATATTACATTATAATGTTTATTGTTTATGTAAGCATCAATTTTACTTTGTTCTTGTCTTGTTACATTATATGTTATTTTACGAAAAAGGCAAAATGAATAGATATATAATATATATAAAAAAAATAAAACAAGATCACACGCGGTGTCAGCGAGCGGTGTTCCATGAAATTACCTTGTTCTACGACGTGACTTCCAATTTTTGTTTCGTATAATTCGTAAGTATACGTACGTCAAACAATATGTATAAAATTGTACTACTAATACGACAAAATGGCAATATACACGAAAACAAACACCAGGAATTACAAATTTTAACGTGCCAGAAAAGAAATCGAAGGTATAATTTTGTATTGAAAACAAATAGAAAACAAAAAATGAATGGACGTGTTTTTATTTGTTTAAATTCTGGTCACATTATACGCATTTGTATTGGTCGCAATTTATTTTCACACTTATTTTATGTTTTCTAATAATTTTTAAATGAAGCAAGAATTAAATTTACATTTAAATTATTTCCATGAGACAACATTGACGGGAAATATTTCTGTTATACTGATTTTCAATTGATACGTTGGTGTATATATATACTTTCAATTTAAATACACAAACTCATACACATTATGCATAAAAAGCTATGTATTATGCATAAACGCAATTTAAAGAAATTGTGCAATATAACGCTTATTTTAAAGACGAGTTTTTACAATTTTATGAAATTTCATGGATTTTTATTGATACATATTCGTAGTAATTTATTACTGGAAATAAATTACGGTTTTTAAATGTTTCGAAGCATAAATAAGCAATTATATAAATAATTAAAGTAAATAATAATATCATTTTGCGAAATATTGTACCTATTATCCTAATAATATGGAATAAGGAAATTGAAGAAGAGATTTGAAAATAAAATAAAAAGAGAAACAAGAAAAATAAAATAAGAAAATATAAGACAGAACGAAAACAAATTTATTGTCAATTTGACTTTTCTTTTGTATAAATTGCTTTTTACCAACCTCCTTGTATCGAAGCCAGCCAAGATATTATGGTATGAAGTACAGTGTACAATATTTTATATAAATATATTATTACTCTATATTGTTAAGAATAGTCAGCATACAAGACATGGCAGCTACTTTCTAGTACGTACACAATACACGAAAAAAGTACAACCATTGCAGAATGTAATATGTAGGAGGCTAAGAATAACCTACTAGATCCATATTCATATTATAACATGGCTGATGACTCTAGCTATATATAAATACAATAGCTTTTATTCGTTATATTATGCCTTTAATCCATATATTTCTCTATACGAATATGAATAAAATAGTATATATATTCTGTTGTGTACTTCGTTTCTATGTATATTGTTATAGGCATCGAGTCATGAAAAATTAAGAGATCTTATTAAAGGGAAAAAGGTAATTCTTTCGCTTTGCTACGAAGCAACATTATTTTCAAGTCAAGGGTGAATAATATATGTTTTCCTTCTTTTTTTTTCTATATTCAACACATATTTCTATGTCAACCTGCATTATATACCAATGTAATATTGGGCCTATTGTTAGCGAATACTGTAAGTATAATTATGCTTGCAAATAAATTTTAATTTCATTTTTCTATACATTACAATTTAAAATATACATTTCCTTTTACTATTTGTCAAAAAATTCAATTTTATAACAAACCGTACACACTATAATAGAAATTTTAATGTGATGCAATATAGAATAATTTTTATAATTTCATAAAAGCATTTAATTGGTTAAACTTAACATGTTTTAAATAACGAACAATAAAAATATTCTTTAATTGTTAAATAACCCCGCACGGAATAATTCCCCAGTCAAAAAGTGGAATACCTCCCCAAAGAAAAAGTAGAATAATTCCCCAAAAAGTGGAATAAGTCCCCAAACGATAAGTGGAATAAGTCCCCAAAGCAGAATAATTCCCCAAAAATAAAAAACATGCATAAGCAAAAGTTCAATAGTAAATGTCAGAAAGGTGGAATTGTAGTCAAGATGATTTATATAGAATTCCTTTTCTGCTGAGCCCTAGCGGGGGAACTATAAAAAGAGTGAAATAGTGCTGGATGTCAGAATGGCGGTATCATATCGTAGCCAGTAGTATATGTTTCCGGGGATAAAATATTTTGCACATTTTGATTTCTCAATTAATTAATTATTAGGTTAATTTAATAAAAAATCATTGCTTTAGTATTTTTGAAATATTTTACCCGTGAATACTTGGTCATTTTATAGCATACTCAAAGGTCCAAACCAAAAGCTATATAATTCTAAGAGCCGAATATGCTCATATACTAACGGGTTTCCCGTTTAAGAAAAAATGTGGTGGGGAAAATGTGCGGGAAAAAGTGACGCCCGCATAATAATACTAGTACTTTATTTTTAAATTAAAGCATGTATAATTATATATTTATCAGGTTGTTTATTTAGTTAGTAAGGTTTTAGAGTAAAGGATAGCCAACCCAATGTTGTAAAAAAAAACTTGTACACATCCATGACACGATCCTTTTCTGTAAACCCTAACTCAGGCCCGTGAACATCCTGACATCAGGTTAGTATCACAAACGCAATTGAACATAAGAAAAAATAAAAAAACTATGAACCTATCCAAAAGGTGACATTTCTTTCAAAAATTCAAAAAGCATTTCCTTAAAAACCTGTTTATTCGTCAAATAGTACGCTAGATAATCACCCTGAAGTTAGCGTAAATCAACTTAAATCGAAAGCTCCGTTAAACGGAGGCTGCTTGCAGGCTGTGGGTGGGGGCATTTGAAAGCTTAGGTTATTAGCTGTCTATCCTCAAAATGGGGTGTCCTTCCTATGTTTAGGAGGGATTTGGCATTGAAATCTAGCTTTGACAAAGACTAAATTACACTTTTATGTCAGCCAAAATAGATTTTACCAAAATTAATATTTCAGCCCCAAAACATAGGAATGGCATCATCCTTTGGGGGTAGACAGCACTTGGGTCAAACTTTCAAATGACCTCACCTCCACTCTGCAAGCTCCTTCCGTTTAGCGAAGCTTTCGATTTACGCTAGAATTGGACTAACTTTGGCCTATATTAAGGTACCCCTCTTCTCCTAAACATAGGAATGGCACCCCCCATTGGGGATACACAGCTAATAGTCTTAGCTTTCAAATAACCTTACACCCACCCTGCAAGCATACCCCGTTTAACGAAGCTTTTGTTTTACGCTAAAAAAATTATGCTAACTTCAGAATTGTCGCTAGATACTGTACATGAACCGAATGTGCTAAAACAGTTAACTCTCGATAAGGTGAGCAGATTTTTTTTTATAATTTTAATTTATCAGAATTTCGATGATTAATGTGGCAGTTTTTGTGGATTTCGATTAATTGGAGACAAATGTTGCACAGAGTGTACTGTATTATGCTAAGATCTATAACACAAGTACAGTACAAAAAAAAATGTCATGGAAATCACATTCAAGTAAAAATATTATTGAATAACAACATATTTTTTCAAATTTCCGTGAAGTGTTTTTAAAAGTAAACACCTAACATATCAATGTACAATAACTAGTCGAATATTCAGTACCTGTTTACAATATAACAACAACAATTCAACGTCTTAAAGCTTTCAACACAAAACACTATTCAATCACTGCACCACTTCAAAATTTGTATTATGTATTATAAAAAGAAATTTATTTTCGTCACTTGATGATGATGATGATGATGATGACGATGACATACTTTATAAACTATTGGAATATATTTATTGATATTGATTCATTCAAGTAAAATTATATTTATATATATATTTGATATTTAAATATAGTTTTATAAAAAAGAAATATTGCACCAAAGACCTACATCCTATTGGGTCTAATGCTAAATACGACGCCATATAATATTAAGAGAATTTCTACGAAATCAACTAAAATAAAAAACAAACATTTTTTTTCATAATTTTTTTTTTTTATTATTTGTTTCGTCTGCTACGCGGATATAAGTTTACATATCGTTAACGGTACTCATGGGCTTTATTATATAGCCTAGCATGGTACAAAATTTTATGTTAACAAACGTTTATATGAATAAAACGACCTGGGACAAGCAGACAAAATATTCACAGGCATTAGACATACATATTTAATATTTTTGTATGGTTCATGTTCTTCTAGGATGGTTAAAATGATATTGTACATATAATAAGGACATTATATTATATTAAAAATGGTTGAAGTTGGCTAGTTTTCTATGCATTCAAATTTTAGTACTACAGCCATGAGAATACAAGCTACAATTCCACTATTCGGAAACAATTTTTTTTTTATATATTTATTTTTAATGTATAAAATTAAGGGAAGAATAACCATTTTATATTTTAAAACCATTTTAAAGAAGAGTTTTGAAAAAAAAATGTATGTATTTAAAAATATATGACATAGTGACAAAACTTCGTATATAACAAAAGGAACATACTTTCAGATCGTTGTTTATTCAGAAAAAAAAATTCATTAAGTATTTATACATAAAATGCAATGTCATATAGTATCACCCTGAAGTTAGCGTAAATCAACTTAAATTAAAAGCTCCGGTAAACGGAGGGTGCATGCAGGCTGTGGGTGGGGTCATTTGAAAGCTTAGCTTATTAGCCGTTTATCCTCAAAATGGTGTGCTTCCTATGTTTAGGAGGGATTTGGCATTGAAGTCTAGCTTGGACAAAGACTAAATTAGACTTTTATGTCAGCGAAAATAGATTCTACCAAAAGTATTATCTCAGTCCCTAAACATAGGAATGGCATCCCCTTTTGGGGGTAAACAGCACTTGGGTTAAACTTTTATATGACCTCACCTCCACTCTGCAAGCTCCTCCCGTTTAGCGAAGCTTTCGATTTACACTGGATTTGGACTAACTTTAGGCTAGATTAAGGTACCCCTCCCATCCTAAACATAGGAATGGCACCCCCATTTGGGGGTACACACCATCAAACCCAAAGCCACCAGCAACCGCACAAATTTTTAAAAAAATATATCCATCCGCACTGCGGATGTGAATAACCATGGTAAAAAGCATCCATGCAGGTCTTTCTATGCCAATTTTTTTTTTTACCTTTTTCCTAAGATTTTATTAATATTAACTTTAGGCCCCTTGAGGCACGCTTTCCCCTTAAACTATTGGCAAATTTTGGCCATCTTCATTATACACTAAATAGAACAATATTTTGAGGTATGCTTCCCAAAATTCGAAATAAATAGATCTCCATACAATACCCTGTCACCCTAATATATATATATATATATATTATGTATATTATATATGAAATAATATACATAAAAGACGCAGAATGTTGAGTTTGTAAAAGTATACATACTGAGGTTTTAAAATATTTCTTTTTTGTTCTCCAATTTTCTTTCTTTTTTCTCCGAATCCAGTAGGAGGATTTTAATGGTCAAAAGACGCAGAATATTTTTCTCTTCAAAATTTTGGCTTTAAATTATTTTCTTTTTCGGTCATGTAACCCAATTTAGTGAAAGAAATCGGAAAAAATATAATTTTTTGATTTTTTTTCAAGATTGAGTGGAAGGATCACAAGCAAAACATATATATTTTCAAGAGCACAAAATTCTGTGTCTCTTGGTACAATTCTTAACAAAAGTGAAGTCGTGGCTTTGTTATAGCTATTAAGATTCAAAAACAGCGTAAAAGAAAATTTATAATTTATATTTTATAATTATTGGTGTCACTTAAAGATGCTTTAATATATGATTAATATACCACTGCTTTTTTTTTAACCTATAATCTAATTGAATTAAACGTTTTACACATTTTCTTCATATTTTGAAAATTATCCTTATAAAGACCTCTGAAACGTGCAATAATAAAATGAATAAATTTACCTTAACAAACAATTAAGTACAAATAGACGGTGAACAGGATACTAAAAAACACTGACTCTATAACTTAGGTCTAAATATAGAACAAAATTACAATAAATAGGTTGTTTTGTACAAGATATTTATTTGTTTAGGCGTAAGCTATTATATTGAGGTATAGTATAATGTTATTAAAGGTATTATTATTATTATTCTATAATATTACAACTATAAATACATATGCTTGCAATCAAAATTCTTTTAGAAAGTTCTAAGATGGAATTATGATTAACTTCACTTCTATATGACAAACCTAACTAAAGATGAATTACATATTATTCGTTTTAGAAATCTATTACACATTAACTTGGGCCAAGCTAAATCTAGCACTTAGGGTCGTAATTTTAAACACAGGTAATTTAAAAACCCTGGGTTTTAAAGTGTCAAAGTTACCTTCAGTTATCGTAATTTTGAACGCGGGTAAATGAAAATTTATTTAAGTTGTCCGGACCACTGGAGACGACCTATTTTCCAACAAAATATAATAATAAGAAGAAGTATGAGTCGTTTTGACATTAATTTTACCCTCGAAAGCAGGTAATCAAAACTCGTGGATTTCGGTAAGTAAACTCTACACGCGTCTGCGGGTAAAACATTTAAACATAACAAAAAATATTAAATACAGACTAGTTTATTGTATCGGATCAATAGGAAACTGTGGCTAAAACTACCTGTAATATCAACTGTCAACTGAGAGTAAATAAAACCTCGAGTTTTACTTTTCCCTTTATATTTTAGGCAGGGCTGCGACTAACGGCGTTAGAAATAACGTCGTTACTAACTTTCGATAGTTTTTTCGCTAACTCTAACTCTAAC
>JAABKK020055055.1:0-11124 GCA_011634745.2 Catotricha subobsoleta
TTTTTTTTTTTTTTTTTTTTTCTTCATCTATTTATGGGGAGAGAAAATCAAATTTATATATATATATATTTTTATTATTTATATATTTTTTCACCGCATTTTTCAATGAATAGGAATCATTTTTATTACTAATACTGGTTAAGTATATTTATCGTAATGTATTTGTAGATAAATATTATTTGCATAAATGTTTAAATGATTTGAGGAAATCGAAATTTTAAGGTAAAATAATTGCGTTTTGTTTAAAACATGCAAACAAAAGGTCTATTCAAAATATTTACTTTTCAAAATTTTCTACTTAGTCTATTGCTGTTAAGCAGTTAACTCAATCAAAATACTCCAACAGACAAACCAAAATTATTCTCAGTAATTAAATATAGAATAATATGATTACACTCAACAATACAAATAATAAATTTTCATTTCGTAATTGTTTAAGAAATTTTCAACGATGAACATTTAATTGAATTGTAGAAACCATTTAAAATTATGTCATGAGCAGCAATTTATATATATTCTGGTTAGAGATCATTTAAAAGGTATCTATATAAAAACAACAGGTGTCTTATCTCATATATCTAAACTTTTATAGTATACTTATAGAAAGAAAGAATAAAAATCAAATGAAAATTAAACCTAATTTGATTACGGTTTTAATAAAAATTCACACAAACAAAATTAATTTCAGTATTTATCTATTCTAATCTATTGATAAAAATAAAGAGAAAATAATACCACCAAAAATTATTCTATTCTATTAATAAATCGTAATCATCAAAGTGCTATTACATTACATCTAATTTAAATAAAAATCGAGACAAAACAATACTAATTAGCTTATTGTCAAGTATCTGATTGTCAATTAAGTATATTAAATATATAATAAAATATAATATACTTAATTTACTGAATTTGTTTATTCTTAACGATTATTCATAATAATTGAACATAAGTACTTGAGCATATGACGTTATATATTTCATTGATAATTGTACTAATTGGAAGAAAATATATTTCTGATACGTGCGGTTATTTATTCACTTCTAATTAAAATTTGATTCACGTATTAATTAATATGACGAAAAAGTGTTATTAAATTAAATGTAAGGTAAATGTACCAAAAAAAAATGATTTTTTTTTTATTTGGAAACATAGGCTTTGGAATTTGACAGAGAAGGTTTAACAAAGCTTAAGAAGGCGGTGAAGGCAATCTATAATTCCGGAAATTGTAAGTATTTTATCTATTCGTTTTTATTTGATTAAAGATAATTTTTTTTTTGTATAAAATAAAATAAAAATTAAACTGAATGTTTTTACACAACTGCTTCAATAAACTTTATGCGTCTATTAATCAACTTCAACTTTCTATGTCAATAAACCCATTTACTGCAGGGACTGTATTTATTCAATTTACCTCTATTTGTTAGTGAAACTTCAAAAAAAAAAAAAAAACAAAGCAACAAACGCTGTATTATTTTCAAAAATATTTTTTTTCTTTTATTCTTTAAAAAAGTTACAAAATGTTTGAAAATTATTTTGCTGCTTAAGAAGCTTTATTTATTCTGCGTATTTATAATGAAACAAAATATTATATCCAAAATAATATTTTATCATCAATGTCCATTTATTTTATAAATATGGCGATTATCATGTTTAATAATATTTTAGCATATTATCTGTTTGTTTGAATTTATTTCGTTCTTATGAATTTAACGCCAGTTTAATTCATAGATAATATTGGTTACCTTCATCAACATGGTTTCTACACTATTTGAAAAGTTTTTAATCATTTAATTATAAGTCGTTAATTTTTTTTTTTTTTTCATAATTTTTATTTTCTAGCTCATTTTGTACTATTTTTATTATATTTAAGATATCATCGAAATTTATAATTTCAAATAACTATAATATCAATAGAATAAATATGAAATTATTATTTATCAATAAAATAATTGGGCTAAAACTCGTTATTTTTCAAAAAGTGAAATTTCTTTAACTTCTTCCTTTCTTTAAAATATTTTTAAAAGTTCTTTGGAAAATCTTTAAAATATATTTTAAGATTTTTGTAGAAACCCTGATCGAGTCCTATTCTTAGATTATCTATATTTTATTCTGATAGTCAAATCTAAAAAAAAATCCGATTAGATTACACTTTATTAAAATTTAATCAATGATTAAAACATCGTTTATCATAATATTGTATTAATAATAATATTGAATATTTATTACTAGAAATTACAATTAATTAGATAGAATGAATAACAAAACAAAGAACTTGCCTTGAAATACAGATCTTATATAAAATAAAAAAATTAATAAGTTCCATTCGCAGAAGTAAGATAGATGAATATAGATAAGAATATTCTTTAGAATTCTGTAATTTCTTATTCATTTTTCTTCTGAACTATTTTTTTTTTTTTATAGAAATAAATAATATGTTAATACATTGTTTGAATGAATCATAAAAATTATGCTAAAACAATCAATTAAAAAAGCATTTTTAGATCTATTACATATGATGCATAATTACATACAAGTTCCTTAAAAAATTTCTGTAAGGCGGTTTTTCATTTGAGTACGGTCAACGATTCAAAATTGGTCAAAAGAACAATAAAAACCAATTAGGTCACTTGCGAATGAATTACGTACATAATCTTTAATAGTTATTTTTATTTATGATAAGCTCCTTAATATTTTTATGGTGGTGAATTCAATCCTCACATCAGTTGAAGATTTTTTGTTTTGTTTCAGACGTGTTTTCATTCTTTAATCCGTAAAAATATTTAAATGGTGAGAATTTTTGTGCCCAACATTAAGAGGTTTTGTTAAAAATACTTGCCTAAATTTGTTATTATACATATTTGCCCAGAACACGAATTGCATCAAAGTCAATTGGGTTAAAATCATTTATTTTTCTGTTATTTAGCCCACGTTGATAATGAAATGTGCTTAGTAAGATCTCTAGAGCGATTAGGTAGTGCAGCACTTTCCAAAGAAGAACCTGACATTGGTGCTGCATTTCTAAAATTTTCTGTTGTCACAAAAGAATTAAGCGCTTTAATGAAAACGCTGGTACGTAAAAAAATGATTTTAATAATTAATAAAAATTATTTTTATTTCGTTAAATTAATTTATTAAATTATTTATTCATTTTTTGATAACAGATGCAGAATATTAGTAATATTATTATGTTTCCTGTGGATACGTTATTAAAATCGGAATTACGTGGTGTTAAAGGTGAATTGAAAAGGCCATTTGACAAAGCTGCTAAAGATTATGAATCCAAATATATTAAAATTGAAAAAGAGAAAAAATCACAAGCTAAAGAAGTTGGAATGTTCCGTAGTGAAGTGAATCCAGCAGAAATTGCCGATGAAATGGAAAAGGAAAGAAGAGTTTTTCAATTGCAAATGTGTGAGGTAAAATACATATAAAGAAAAAAAAATTGTGAAATTTAAAATTAAAATTCAATGTTTAATTTTTAAATTAACACCATAAAGTTATCAGCCAAACGAGAAATAATGATAACTTCCAATATATCTTACTTAATTTTACATTTATCAGTCTTCAAACTATAGCTATAACTTGAAACTGATTAAAATTACATAATTCAAACGGAATAAACTTTTGTTCATTTTTAAAATTATGCTTTATTGATATTTTTAATTTCTTTACATTTTAGTATTTAATCAAATTTAATGATATTAAAACAAAGAAAGGGATCGAACTGTTACAGCATCTTGTTGAGTTTTATCATGCACAAAATAAGTAAGCCTCAACAATAATGAATTTTTTCAATAATAAATTTATATGTTTCGACTTTGAAAATTATATTTTATATTGATTTGCAGCTACTTCAAGGATGGCTTGAAAACGATAGCTCATTTCGGAACATATATTCATGATTTAAGTGCTAAGTTACAGAGCATTAAACAAAAGCAAGATGAAGAAAGAAGAAAATTACTGGATTTAAGAACATTGCTAAGAAGCGCTCCAGATTTTGACAGAGTTGAGGTGAATACATACGTACACAGTAATTTTATTTTGAAGCTTAATAAAGTTTTTATAAATTTATAGATGCTTTATTCATTAGATTATTGTTGCTTAAATATTTATATTTCTAACATAATATTTTTGCAAGATTTAATCATTGATTTTTATATTTGTTTATATTTTCCAGAATTTAACAACAGATAAAGGTACTGTTTACTCATTACATCAATTGCAAGGTGATAAAAATCATGGGGTAACGAAAACGGGACATTTATTGAAGAAAAGTGAAGGAAAAGTAAGGCGAGTTTGGCAAAAAAGACGATGCAGAATAACTGCTGATGGATTCTTAGATATTTATCATGCCGATGAATCAAAACCACCCACAAGAGTGAATCTATTAACGTGCCAAATTAAGCCAGTAGCAGAAGATAAACGAGGCTTTGATTTAATAAGTTGTTAGTATTTTAAAATTGCTTTGATTCGAATTATTATTATTAGTATTTTTCAGATAATCGACCATATCATTTTCAAGCCGAAGATGAATCAGACCAAAAATCGTGGGTTGCAGTCTTAATTAACTGTAAAGAAAAAGCATTAACAAAGACATTTCAGCATGCGAATCCACAAATTTCACCCAGTTTAATAGAGTTGCAGAAGACACTCATTAGGTACAGAATAGTTTCAAGTTTAATAGAGCAAATAATCATGGTTTATTGATGAGTTTTCAAAAATTTGTGTTTATTATTAGAAATTATTTATAACTAATAATCTAATATATTCTTATACGCCTTTTTAACAGATATGTAGAGAATCTACCTGGTAATGATCAGTGTTGTGATTGCGGTTCGAAAAATGGTAAGTTATATAAGCTTCTAATATCATTAGTATAGTTCAAATAGAAATGGTATTAATTTTAAATACTTTTTGTACACTGCAGATGTTACCTGGATAAGTTTAAATTTTGGAATATTAGTATGTATTCAATGTTCTGGAATCCATCGAGATCTAGGAGTTCATCATTCACGAATTCAAAGTTTAACATTAGATAATATCACCACTGCACATCTATTGGTTGGTCGTGCAATGGGCAACAGTCAACTAAATGATGTAATGGAAGCTACGATAGGAAATATTAAATTAGAACCGGATAGTTCAATGGAAGAACGATATGATTTTATTCGAGCCAAATATGTAGCCAAACGTTACATTATGCGAACTTGTTCAAATGATTGTGATCTTCGAAATGATCTTGAACAATCGATAGTAAATTCTGATTTAAGTCAACTGTTACAAGTATGGGCTGAAGGTGCCGATTTAACATGCGTTTTACCATCATCACGATCAGGCGAAACCGCTTTGCACTTAGCTGTTTTAAGAGAAATGGGTTCGACACTTCATATTGTTGATTTTTTAATACAGAATATGCCATCACAAGGGTTAAATAAAACAACAAATTCAACCGGATTGGTTGATTTAAGTGGAAAAAATACTGCATTACATTTATGTGCATTGCATGATAGACAAGAATGCATGAAATTACTGTTACGATCGGGTGCAGACTTTGAACTTAAGAATGAACAAGGAAAAACGGCTCTTGCTATTACAAAAGAAATGGGTCATGATGCTTGTCGAGAGCTAATTGAGTGTGCTATTAGAAGGCAAAAGAGTGCATTTGATCATATAAATACTGATTGGAATTTACCGCACGATGATGGTTCGACAGATTTCTCAGATGACGATACTGTTATTGATGAAAAAGTAAATTTTCATGAATTTTTTTCCTTTCATTCGAACTAAATTTTTATAATATATCTTTTTTCTTCATTTAATATAGAAGTCGCGATCAAGACCGCCAAGTTATGCTGGTGGTGATTCACCCGTAGCAATAAGATCTCGATCATCCACTTGTGACTCAATACAAAGTGGATCTAGTCCCAGTGCTATTTGTAACCAATTAACACGTCAAATATCAAATCAGTTAACAACGTCTTTTGCACAACCTGGTACAAGTCCGAAGCAACAAACATTATTTCCTCAACAAGGACGATTAAGTCCTGGCTCAGTAACAAATTTATCTAAAACATATGCTCAAACCACAACTGTCAATATGGCAAGTAGAAAATCGTTGACTTCAACTAAAATAGAGGTACGTACTTAATATTTAAAAAAAAAATTATAAATTAAAATTAATTAATTTTTCAGAAACGCACCGCACCAACCCCACCAAATCAAACAATTTATAGCACACTTCCACATGCACCACGACATAATCAAAATCTCGACTCAAAAGAAATAAGAGGCATTAATAAATTACAATCGGAAATGTATAGTACATTACCGCATGTAAGAAATGTTGACACAAAAACGTTGGATTTACATTTCAACAATAAAATATATGAACCGTTGCCATTGGAACAAGTCGAATCAGATAAATATGATAAACAAAAGTATTCACAAAGTGATTTTACAACATTTGGCCATAAAAGATCGCTTAGTGGAGAATCGATAGGTCGAAATTTACATTTAGCTGGGGCAAAATTAGTTTTGCCTAGTGGTGAAATTCCAGTATTAAAGCCAGTGGACAAGAATGTTATCAGACCAAAATTACCACCACCTGGTCCACCGCCACCTTTATCAAATAATGGTTAGTGAGAACTATTTTTAGATATTTATTTTCTTGAAATTATAATTCACGATTAATTTTGGATGTTCTTGTAATTCCAGGTAGAGATATGAATATTAAAGAATTAGATGGAAATATTGACTTTAGTGTAAGTAAATCAAAATATTAATTAATGGATTATAACACTTTGAGCTCATTAAAATATTTTATATCATTTTATAGGAGAAAAGTTTCTATAGTGATTGTGGCGAAATGGACTATTCAAATAATGGTTTTGAATCATCTGGAATGTTGGATGCATCTATTGACTCAGTAAATAATATAACGCCATCAAGGACAAATAATATGCATGTCGAAGATAATTTAAATGACATGAACACTAATTACAGTAGTTATGTAAGTAAATTTCAAATGTATTAACACAAAAGAAAAAAAGTAAAAGATGAAAAAAAAAATCAATCAAAACATCCATAAGTATGTCAATATTTTATATATGAACTTTCAATTATAGACTAGAAATCGTCGTTGCCGTGCATTATATGATTGCAATGCTGATAATGATGATGAATTAGAATTTAAAGAAGGTGAAATTATTTTAATATTAAATGAACGAACTGATGATGAAAATTGGATGGAAGGTGAAGTTGATGGTGATAGCTCTCGTCGGGGCATGTTTCCTGTTAGCTTTGTGCATATGATACCCGATTAGTAAAATTTGTAAAACAAAAAGTATTTTAATTAATAATCTATTTCTAAATGCTATTTTTTTTTTTTCAAAATTATTAATTTAAATAAGACAGTTGAGCAGCAACAAAACAAAACAAAATAAAAAAAATTATTTATTTTAAATAAAAGAGACTATGTAAGATATTCTTTAATAAGCTATGAGATATAATATACTCGCAACTATCAGTAAATATTTAATAGAAATATAATATAATATAAAAATGAAATGATAAAAAAAAATTTGAAAAAAAAACATATACATAACATTAAAAATAAATAAATATATATATATTAAAATTAGAACAGAAATCCAAATAAAAATATATCTTAAAAACAGAACATATTAACTAATAAATAATCGAAATTAATAATAAATTGTCAAATCTTTTTTCCTTCATCAAATTTAATGTTAAATATATTTAAAAAAAAAAAAAAAAACATTTAACAAAGAAGTTGCCATATTGATATTATATTATTAATAGATGATTATAATTATTAAAAGAAATAAAATAACTATTTTATTTGTAAATAAAAATAAAATTAAACAACGTACGTGTATTATGTGTGTGAGTGTGTTTTGTGTGTGTGTGTGTGTGTGCTATTAAAGTAAACACATATTAAATAAATTATCTAATAATGACTAAATTAAAAAATTGGAAAATTGAAAAATTGAAAAATAAAAATATAAAAAAAACAGATTGTTTGAAGCATATAATTTGAATTTGTTTTATTTTCAAATTAAATATACATAATTATACATTTAGAAGTTTCTTTAAATTGAACACTGATTTTCTTTTCTTCGCTAAGAATATAATAGTATTTTCGTTTCGTCACAAATTTTATTGATGGTCAAATATAGGTTAGAAAAAATGTTGTCTGGTATTTTGGTGATTTTAAACTTGAATATAATTTCTATTGCTCACTGATTTGAAATTGAATTTTTGCATTCGGTTGATGAATTAAATAAAACTATTTGCAAAAAAAATTCTTTAGGATTTATAAACTATAAAATATATATGAATTGAATATGAAGAACTAAAATTTAATAATTTCGAGGACATTTCAGTTTCCAAAAATGTTGAATTTTATTAAATATATCTTAGTCCTATGGAAAACTTGTCATTTTATTACTAATTCTGTACAAAATACCAGACACCTGACAGCCCACCTATTTATACAGTCTATATACACTATTTTAAATTTTTGATCTTCTCTATAGATGAATCATACAGACCTCCGACTTTATGTGGCACAGAAAGTAGATATTCAAATGTATTTGTTACACCTTTATTGTAATATCCTTTTGTTATATTGCAAAGTTGACTAGAATTTACATATGATGGTAACTGAAAATCATTAAATTTTAAGAAATGGTTTTTATTATTATTCCGAAAAATTTTGATTTATTTTCTTATTATGTAAATGTTTGTCAATTAAATAGTAACTCACTTCCAATGATGCTGGTTTTATTTGTCGTAAATAAGATTTTGAATCTTCTAAAAATTGCTCATAGGCAGCTGGTCTATCACTGAGTCTACCCCATACTTCTAATTGATTTGTCCAATATACTGCTGATGAAGCAATAACCACTTTGAATGTAAATCTACAATAAATAAATAAATAAATATTCACGACCACCGAAATACAAAAAAAAATTATTATAAATATAAACTTAAATTCATACTTTAAAGCCATAATTGTAACTAAATACTGGAGGAGTAAAAAGGTTGGTAAAGTTTTTAAAAAATTATATAATATATTTATGAATTCTGCATCCAAATATCAAAATATAATTTTTGGTTAAATTATATGACACTTTTGACATTTCAATGTACCCTTCATGCCGTAGCGCTACATTTCAGCTAATTTCATCAAGACGAAAAGCG
Organism: Catotricha subobsoleta; assembly: GCA_011634745.2. Taxonomy (NCBI): domain Eukaryota; kingdom Metazoa; phylum Arthropoda; class Insecta; order Diptera; family Cecidomyiidae; genus Catotricha; species Catotricha subobsoleta. The sequence continues at coordinate 9,229 of JAABKK020055055.1, forward strand.
GCGAATATAATTATAATAAATATTGTTTTTTTTTTATATATTTACTTAATTTATTAGAAATTTGAAAAATTTAGTAGTTATTGGTTACATGATTTTTTTTGTTGTTTTTTTATTTTTGCACTCTAGTCTAGATGCACAATTTTTTTTTCTATTTTTCGAATTCAATGGGAGGATTTTAATGGGCAATATATTTAAAGACAAAGAATATTTTTCTTCTCGAAATAAATATATATCGGTTTAGAACTACTTATTTCGTTCTTGGGTCAAGGTCAATGTCACTAGGCCCCCCCCAGTAATTATTCTGCCCGGAGACTATTATAGGTAATTTGTTCCCGATTTATTCTAACGATTCCGCATAGTCCCCGAATTTATTCTGGTCGGCTTTTCCGGAAAAATTCGATTATATATGGGGGGGGGGTCTGGCGACATGATTTTTGTACTGGAGCCTCCTCCAATTTTTATTTTCAATTTATACCGTCTAACGGTAGGTTAATCATCAAAATCCATCCAGCCAATCTTGAGAAAAGAAATCTATCAAACTGTACTAATGAAGTATGGTGCACAACAACTTTTTTCAAAATTGTTCTACTGTGTTATTTTACTGGATCTCAGTTTTATTTAAAATTTATATTATTTAAATGTTTCACAAGATTTCTAAAATCTAAACACTAGAATAAATTGTACAAAATACTTATTTAGGTCTAATACATGTTTATGTGTGGTCAATTGACCAGAATATATTGAAAATAAAATATTGGGGTGGGCTCCAGTACAAAAATCATGTCCCCAGCCTCCCCCCTATAATTTTACTTTTTAATTTAGAAAACCTTAAATATTTCAAAAGTTAACGGTCTATTGTCTAAACACTGGAATAAATTGTGTAAAACGCTTACTTGGGTCTAATACATAATAATGCGTGATCTATTGGACAAAATAAATTGAAAATAAAAAAATGGGAGGGGCTGTAGTACAAAAATCATGTCGCCAGCCCCCCCATATAGAAACGAATTTTCCCGGAAAACCCGACCAGAATAAATTCGGGGACTACGCGGAATCGTTAGAATAAATCGGGAACAAATTACCTATAATAGTCTCCGGCCAGAATAATTACTGGGGGGGCTAATGACATTGACCTCTTGGGTCATGGGGCTTGTTGAACTTAATTTTCTTTTTTTTTCTCCAAATCCAGTGGGAGGATTTTGATGAATGAAAGCCGCAGAATTTTTTTCTCTTTAAAATAAATATTTATTGCATTAGAAAAATTTCATTTTTCGGTCATTGGACCCAAGTATAGAAGTTGGAATTTTTTTTTAATTTTTCTCATGTTTGAATGCTACTAAAACATATATATTCTCACAAAAGGTTTTTATTTTATTAATTTTTTTTTTTTTAAATACTCATAATACATAATATATTGATTATTTATTTATTTATTTTCTACGCTTCGCAAAGCTGATTTATATACATATTTTATCAAATGATAATTCAAAATTCAATGATGAACAAATTCAAAATTTAATAATAAAAACAATCAACTAAGTAAGTACCAATAGTATCTATTAAATTCTGTCTATAATAAGTTTCACGACTAATATTAAAGTCAAAACATGAATAGTATTTATTTAAAAAAAAATATGTTTGATTTAACGGGTTATATATCATACATTATTATCATTCTAAAAATACAAATTAATATTTGTTGAAAAACTTACGAGTTAAACTCAAAACCCATAATGGTACAATATTGTGAAAACTTTATAATTTTAATAAATTTACCTTAATTAATTAAAGGAAATTAATTATATAATTTATTTAAAAAATACTATAGTCTATTCAGAATAAACTGGCGAACGATTTTATATTTTGAATTTGAATTACGCGTTGTGATTGGTTAAG
>JAABKK020055066.1:0-11123 GCA_011634745.2 Catotricha subobsoleta
TATTATTATTATTATGATGCGCATAAGAAATGAAAAATAATGAGAATAATAATAATAATATTAATATAAAAATAATAAGAAACGGTAATTCAATGGTATTTGATGGTATTTTTAATGGTATACTGTTTCAATTATAACTAAAATTTAATGGTTTTTGCACTAGGACCGTTAACGGATACACACTTTTATGATCAAAATACCATTAAATACCGTTCTTGAGGTTTTTGATGGTAATTTAATGGTTGATTTCGGTCCGGGTACTCTTTTCTGTATAATTAAATAAGGCAGTAAAATCCGGCAGTAAAACTGTCCTGCTTTTAAATGTTAAAGGCAGTTAACTGCTACTGCCGGATTTTAAAAAGTCCAATTCGGTGCATCCCTAGTTGGAACCCTTGTAATTCAACCTAAGTAATTCCAGAAAAATCATTTCATCGACATATTCATATTTTCATGACGATTTAACATGGTGCTTTAAGAAAATTCAACCACAACTTCAGGTGACAAATTTGTTTTTCGTTTACACCATTGAAACATGGATGTTCCATATACTAACAGTATTATCAGTTACATTTATATGGTTCTTCTTTTTACGATACGATAATTTCTATCGAGATATTAAACTATGTTTTACATACAGTGCATATATATTTGTTGGAGTGCCAATACATTATAGGCCCAAAAATAATTTCGTACGATTTGTATTAAGTTTTCATTACGTTGGTGGCTTTCTATGGAATATCATATTTTGTTCGATGTGGATATTTAGCTTTCGAAAATTGTCCAATTTTGAACAACTTCAATCAGTGGAAGAAGCATTACTAAATAATTATGAATTTGCTGGTGCTAAAAATTCGTTAAACAATTTCGATAATTCTGATGTGGTAAGAAATATTTTTCTGCTTTTAAATTAACAAATTAATCATATATCTAAAAAAAAAAAAAAAAAGCTACCAATGCATTTTTATAAGAAAAAAACCCGATGGTAAAAATAAAGGGGCGCAATACCACCCGAAAAACCGAAAAAAAAATTGGATCCCAAGAAAAAAAATTTAAAAAACGTCAGTATTTCCTTTTTTTAAAAAAAAAAAAATCTGCGTCCTTTGGTATATCGACCATCAAAATCTGCCCGGCCAATCCTGAGATCCAGAAAAAAGTGGTAAAAAAAACAAACCGCGGATTGGGCCAGACCTACATGTGGCCGTCCCATGCAGTTTTCTACAAAGAAACGCTAATAATATCTTTTAAAACAACAAAGCCAACGTAAGTCTGAATTATGTGAAATTCAGTTGCTTTAAAAAGTGTAACATGTTGTAATGAACGAATATATACGTCGCGCGAAATTCCCTGTTTGAGTTTTTGTGGCATATTAAGTTTGTATATTTTCGTTCTAACCTGAAAAACGAATGCTTGGAATTTTTATTCCGCGCTACCACAACAATAACTATTTTTTGGTAATGCCAAAACAATACTCGTGTTGGAAATTGATAAATATAATGAAATAAAATATTAGCAGAAAAATGTATCAAATTTGGGTTTTATTTTCAGTCTGCACTTGCAATTTACAACCGACAATCGTCTATACGCGATCTATAGACTGTCTATAGTTGTCTATATTAGGTTCAGGAAATAAATCATTACAATATCGTTTATAAATCAACTGTAGACTGTAGCATATTATCGATCTTTAAACTATTAAGTTTATTTTATAAACACGCAGTCTATAGACGGTCTAAAATCAATTTCATTTTTAGACCTCATTTAGACCGTCTATAGGAATGTATGAGTTTAAATTTGCCTATTGCGTAGGTGTTGTATACTTTGTTTCTTCTCTTTCTTTTAGGTGTACAAACGAATTAAAGAGATTTATCGTGAATGTGAAGATATCGATAAATGCTTACAGCAATTGATATATAATAAAAAGCTTGCAGTGGCTGTATCTCGGACACATGCTTTAAACAATCCATATGTTGACAAATCAGAGTTATATTGTTTTCCACAAACACATAATATTTACAGTTATTCTGTAGTCATGCTAACAAAACAGAACTTTGATCAGCTACCAAAAATTAATAAAATAATTCGTAATGCTGTCGAATTTGGTTTAATCAAAAAATGGACCGCTGAAAGTCAAAAGACGGATCGAATGCGTTCTGAAATAGGAATCATTACAGTCAAAGCCAATTTTAACAACAGTTCTTCTGTCTTAACAATGCAACATATTTATGAGCTTCTAGTAGTATATGTGATGACTACATCTGTGGCTATTCTGACTTTACTAACAGAATTGTGGGTTCGACAAAAACTTGATTATGCAAAACAGAATCATGAAAATGTCAAAACCATTTGGAAAATAATAGATTATTTTTTAAATACTAAACGATATGTGTGTTGCGTAAAACCACCTTTCTTTCAAAGGTCATAGAAACGGTGCCAAGCGCTTGCTGACACCAGTATAATATAAGGTTGTCAGACAGTTGCCAACTTAAGTTGCTGCACCGTTGTGAAAGTCTATATTGTTCCAGGGGCACACCAGAGATGGGCAAATTACATGAAAAATGTAATGTATAATTCAAAAAGTGCATTACAAGTAATGAAGGTGTCATAAATTATCTCCCATCGCATTAACCCCCACTTTTGCAATAACTTCTAAACGGAGAGTCCTACAGAAAAGTTATCGAATACCGTCCCCAACTTATTTTTGGATACGCATCTAATGGTACCATATTTGCCTCCATCCGACACCCCCACAATATTTTTTAGTGTGATTTTTTATAGAAGAGGAAAGTCACACTAGAGGTAGGTCAAAGGGGAGCTCGGCCGGGGGAATTGGGGTACCTATGGATGCGTCCCCAAAAATAAGTTGAGATCGGTCATGGATAACTTTTCTGTAGGACCCTCCGTTTAGAAGTTATTACAAAAGTGGGGGTTAATGCGGTGGGGGATAATTCCAGACACCGTAATGAATTAAAAAAGTTGCAATTACTTAAAAGTGTAATTCTGATTGAAGTATTTTAATGTAATGAATTAATGTAATAATCTTTTCTTATTATTTAATAACGTCATAATAAATGAATACTTACATACTTATTATGTTAAATCAAAGTAATTTATGTGTTTTTATAAATTTTTATAAGCAAATTTGTTGGAAAAAAATATTTTAAACAAATTTTTACTTCATTTTTGAAATTCTGCCAAATTTTGGAAAAAAATTAAGTTGGGCAATTCGTTTCACTACTTTTTTTTCTGGATCTCAGTATTGGTCAGGATTTTTTTTCCCTTCCTGTTTTTTTTTTGTTTTTTTTTTTCTTACAAAATAAAGTCGTGTACCAATCAATCCATTTGCAGCTTGTTTAAACAAGTTTTGGTTTTTTTCCTAAAAACAATACAAGCTGCACAATGGATTGGTACACGACTTCGAAAAAAAAAACAAAAAAATTGACAATTAATTCGTACACTACTTTATTTTTGTTATATATATCCTATACATTTTCTTATTTTACGAACAGTAAAATATATACATTTTCTATAACAAAATAATCTTTCACATCATAAGAAAAATCTTCTACATGAAAATCTTATAAATATCTATAAGATATAGAAACTTTTTATATGAAGTGGAAGATTTTCGTAAGTTAGGAAGATTTTTTAACACGTTAAAGATTTTTGTAAGATGTGGAATATTTTCGTAATGTGTGGATGATTTTCGTAAGGCGCGCATGGAAGGAGTTTCACATATAAAACCTTCCACACATTATAAAAATCTTCCACATCTTACGACTATCTTTAAGAAAATTGGTTTTTCTTAATTAAAATTATTACGGATCATTTAGTTGAGATCACATTCAGTTACTCTCCCTAAAGGCAAGTAGTCTAGAAATAGTTAATAAACCGTCTATGTACGGTCTAATGTCCCGTCTATAGATAGTTTAAAGACTGTCATTGGTCTATAGACGGTTTATAGACCAATGGACAGTTTATAAACTGTTTATAGACCGTTTTCTTAAAAAAAAAAAAAAATTGCGTCTTTTAGTATTTATTTATTTATTTTTTAATTTGCCAAGCCAAAACTTGTTTTATTTCAAAATTTTGGCCCGAATTTCTTAAAAATGAAGTAAAAGAATGTTTTTTTTAACAACCCTGTTATTAAGAGAAACTTTTGGTCACTTTAAGGAGTTCATAGTAAACTATAAAATAATTATAAGTACTTACTTTAAAGATATTTATTAAAAAAAAAAAAAAAGGAATAATGGTAATATAATCAAAATCATAAATTTACCTCTCGAAAGCCATACAAATACATTACTCAGTTACTAAAAAAATACTATAATTTTGTATCTCACAATAAGATATAATTATGTTAAAAACAAAATACTTAAATGAATAAATTGTATTGAACTAAATCTGAGCTGAATACACTAAAGCAGATAATTTATCGTGTATAACACACGTGAAACATTTTTGGTCTGTAATAAAAGGTAAGTATTTAATATTCAATTAAAACTATTCTACTTCAACTAAACGGAAGTTTTCTTATTTCTATAAAACAATACTTGTATGTATTTTCTACCGAACAGAAGACTTCCAAAAATGTACACAATAACAATTAACTGACGATAAGCAAGAATCCATCAATCATATCAAAAATTTCCAATTGAAACAAATAATTAATGAGAGATAAAATTGCCGAAGTAAACACATAACCAAATTCGAATATTTCAAATCCCACAACCATTATCCACAATATATATACATAATATTCTTATGGTTACTGCTAAGTGTCCGATTTATGTTCATCTTAAATAATATTGAACGTACACAACAGAATAATATAATAAAATAAAAACCGAAAAGAAACTTTTCACAATGTCATTATTACAATCAAATGCGATTAACAACTGTTTTTATTTATGTTATTTTGTTTGTTGTTTGACATTATTATGATATGATGTTTGTGTTTACTGTATATGTATATACGACTATACGTATATTTGTATATGGGGATTCGGATGGTAAAAGTAAAGTAAGAAGTATAAGATGTTTCTAAATAACAGAGGAAATAGGAAAACAATATATATGTATATCTATAATCACATAGCTTCACTTTTGTTTCATTCAAAATAAACAATATATTATAATAATGTGTACAATTTTCGAAAATGGTCCATTTCACAAAATAAAGAAAAATGGATTTGTGTTTGTTTATTTATAGTTTTGGCCGTAAAACATTTACTATATGCCAGCGAATAATGTTTACCAGACTGTTAAATATTTTATTATATCTCTGACCGGAATGATATCATGCCATTTGTTAAATTGTTTCGTTGTTTGCTGTCTTGTTTTGGGTGATATAGGATTTTGGTCATTATTCTTGTATGGAATATTATGGGAATGCCTATAGATGATAAAACATAGATTTACAAATGAGACGAATAAAAATATAGTGATATGGCGAAGGGGAATTTAAAAAATAAGTTTCCATACAATTTTTCGGACATTTTCTTTTTTTTTTTCTTTTGTTTTATCGCATTAGCTTCAAATATAATTATTTAACGTAATTTTGATCATTATGTTATCATACACAGTCGATATCTGTACTTTCGTATTTTAAGCGTTCCTATATAGTTTCCACAAGTACTTGGTTGCACGGTTATAATACTAAAATTGACTATAGATTTGATGTCGAAGAAAAGCGTCGTTGTCGATTTCGATGTATATTCGTTACCCCTAGCTTCTCGAGTACTTATCGATTGTGTATCGATATCGGACTGATCTCATACTTCATAAATTCGATATGGTCTCCTGAATATCACACAGTTTCGTATCGAATAGATATTGGAGCGATATATAGAGTTTCGTTATGATGCATTTTCAATTACGATGGTTATTAGGGAATCGACTTCTTCGGTTTTAAATTTTAATATGAGTCAAATCGATTTGGATGTTAATCATTTGATGAACTTCCAAAACACAGTATTATAACAATATCAATTTAGAGAAATAATTTTTCAAAGCTCCCTTCGTGCTAAGGTGTTGAATATCTCAAATCATATTTCCCAAAATTATCAAAATAAATATATAGCAAATGTGTTAATTATGGTGTCAATGCATTATCGCAAATGTGCTAATCTTCAAAACTCATGTGACTAAAATTCATACATAAATATACATATATATGTATAGTATATACATATTTTATAGTAATGTATAGCCTTTTCCATTATCATCAAGATCATCATCAAAGCTTTCATTAAATAATAATAATAAATTTCCAAAAACAACCTATTTTAATATATTTCTACTTATATAATTTTGAATATACTCCCAACCAAATACCTAAACACAGTTCTTTCTCTCTTAAAGCGCATTCATTTTGATATGAACATTTTCGAAAACGAAAAAAAAAAAATATTACTTCTATTCAAGCCTCTATATCTTATTAAACCAATGGTATCCTAACACTAACACTTTATCTTTAAGAAAGTCTGTTTTGCTTCTTATTTTATTTTATATTATTATTATAGTACATTTTTTTTTGCACTTCTTCTTCATCTTCTTCTCTTTAATATCCATATTAAAACACACAATAAAGCGTATATACTACAAATATTATATTCAACATTTATATAATCCAAATTTTCTGTTCTGGTGTAATTTTCATCAGTTCCGTTCTTTATACGTTGCTTTAACGGTTCTCTTAGAAAATTGTTGTTAGCAGAGAGTTAGCGCAAATAACGTAATCTGTTAATGTAAACGTAAAAATCACAGTTACCATTTGGATTGATTAAGTAACTCAAGGAGCACAGTGGTGCCACATATGACCAATTCGTGAATAATTCGTGTCCAAATGGTCAAATGTGGCACCACAATGACGACAGAGTGACCAATTCATGACCAAGTGTCGTCAAAATGACGTCACCGTGACGTCATCGTGACCTTTGGTCATTTTGTGCTCCTTGGGAAGTTACCAAATGGCAGCAAAATAAACCACACAAAATATAAACTCCACTCCAGTTTTACTCAGATAGTGGAACATAGCATTAATAGATGCGAGATTTTCTACTCATGAAAGTATATATCATATATGGTTTTGGTTTTGATTCGTTCTGAAAATCTGGAGAACATTCGGAATAGACCACCAAAAATAAATCTTCACCTTCCATCACATAGTTGAATTCCACGAGTCAAAAGCGAAATATTTTTTCACGAAAACAAAATTCTGCGTCTTTTGGAATATTGACCACCAAATCTGGAGAAAAACCCAAGTGATCAAAAAAGTGGTACCATATTTTTTATTTGGATAATTTTTATACCATAAATTTGTTCAAGTTTTTTGGTTATGTAATGCAAATCTTTGTCCGGAAACGAAACTGCGTGAACGTAACCCAACATAATGTTTACATTCAAAGTGTTCAATTAAATTGCAAACATAGACGAAATCCTTAAACGTGAGTTTCTTACATATTAGCGTTAAAAAAAAAAATTGTATGTAAACGTAGGAATTAATTTTTCACTTTAACGGCTAAGTATACGTTTATGCGATTTGTGCTAACTCTCTATTAATATACATTTCTATATTATTATATGAATGTTCTGTTTACCCTTGAAAACGCCTTCATTTACTCACTCATACCCCTAACATTCCATCATTCACATTCCATTTTCGTCTATCCACCAATTTAACTATATATATATTTAAAATATAGAATGCGTTCAAACCGTATATATTTCTTGTTGTAATGCGTGAATGTAATGTAATGTTGGTATAGTTAGACGTATTATGTCGCTACGCTATGTTATTGAAAACTTTATGTAGTAAGTATAGAATGTACGGTATGCATATACACATCATTTGTTATGCTTTAATAATGAGCAATATATTATTTAATTGATGAATAGCTAATGGTACAATTTACACAACCAAAATGACGAAAACTATAATAAACATAAGCTGAATGCGAACATCGTTTTCCAAAAAAAATACGAATTTATTTCTATTATATTACAAATCTTATTGCTTGTTTCTATAGTTGATGGAAATGAAAATTGAAATAGTTAAGAACCTTATTGTTAGTTTATTCTATTTAAAAACTTTTATAGTAATTTCTTATGAAGATTGCGAAAGCATGAAATCCGGTATTTACGCTTATTGTTTAAATGGGTGGTGCCAATATTTTGTTTGTTTTTTTTTATTTTGCAACTTTTTTTAATACAGGACCTTGAAAATAAAACATTTTATGTTTTTCAACCAGCCTTAATGCACAGTAGTTTAATATTCGAAAGACAAAAAATAAATTAAAGCACAAGTAATTTAAATCGATATGCCCAGTAAAAAAGCAAAATGAAAAGCTTATCAGTAAAAATTATTTTATCATTTTTAATATTAATTTTTTATATATTTTTCCCCCTTTACCTACCCTAATGGAAAATATAAGCCTTTGAAATTCTTTGAAAATACTTTGCTCAATCTATGTTTTAATGGAAAAAACATAGATTAATTCTTTGAAATATGTTTTTGAAAATTCTTTGAATTTTTAATTTCTTCACAATGATTTTTTATAGATTTTTAAAGAATTATTCTATTTTTCTTTCATTAAAATAAAACATAGATTGATTAGTTCTTGAGCAAAGAATTTTCAAATAATTAATACATTAAAATTCTTTGAGAATTGGATCATTGAATGATTTTTAATGAATTCATTCTTTCTCTCAAATGCTGCTTTTTCTATGAAAACACAATTCGTCTATAAGCAGTTTGATTTTGTGACTTTTTTTAAAAAAATTACCCAGTGACTACTGAATTTAAAAAGTAGGTTGCGACCCTTAACTTTACAATAAGTAACTTATTTATGAATTTACGATCTTTCTCAGGTTCATTGTGGGCATATTCATTAATGTTTCTTGAAGTTCCAAATTAATCCATCGATTCCACAGGCGTAGATAAAGCAATTATTTTCCTGTAATTGAAATTTAAATATATATTAAATATTAATATAAAAATATATATAATAAATAATAATAATAATATGTAATAACTTAATATTTTTTTAAAAAATTATTCATTGCTTCTGGCTCTTTTTCTGGTTCTAATTCTAAAAAAAATATGTTGATGATGATGGAACAATTTGTGGCTGTACCAGATGATGGCAGAGCAATTGTTGACGGATCAGTTAATGACGGAACAGATTGCTGACGAAATAATTGGTGTTGAAACAGTTGTTCGGGAAATAATTGGCGACAGAACAATTGATGGCGAAATAAATTGTGACGGATCAGTTAATGACGGAACAGATTGATAACAAAATTGCATAAAAATTGTTTAAATTTCGATAAAAATAAGTTACCAATTCTCGTGGATGAAATATATTTTTGAAATGATAGCTGGAAATATTTTAAATGTTGGCAAGCATAAGAGGGTATTCCCTCTGAATTAAAAAATTACTCTATCTCGATTTTGAAAGTGCGAACGTCTTTCAGTTGTTGAATTAAAATTAGTCATTTATTTAAGTTTACAAAAATTACCTTACTTTGATTTCCAGAAAAATAATATATGATTTCCAAACAGCGTAGCGTGGTTTACGCGGTTTATTTTCAGTAAAAAATAAACGGTCACCCCAGTGATTGTATCATTATTTAAATTCCTGGTTAAACATTATGTTCAAGCAAATTATTGTGAATTGAAGTTTTTGAAAAATAAAGAATATTTATTTCTACACAAGATCTATTTACTACGGGTCTGCTCAGTCCCATTGGCCGCAAATGGTATAACTTATGCGTTTAAGCCCGATTTAACAGCTAGTCATATTTTTTATTGTCACCGTCTCGTTTTTTTGTCGAGTGCTATTTTTGAAACTTATGTAGAAAATATAAACTCAACATATTTGAGACTATCAAAAACTTATTTTAACAAAAATATTGTTAACACTGTTTGTTGATTGTCTTAAATATCTTTTTATTTGTCTCCTTCACCTCCATCTTAACCTTTCCACCCATTAAGGGGTGAAGGAAAGCAAAATTTTCCAGCCTGTTCGGCGAATTGGATTCAAAAATTTTCAATTTAGCGGAAAACTAGTTTTAATGCATCTATATGTAAAATTGCACTATTACACTATTAGGGTCAAATTGTGGTCATATTTCCCTAACTAGAAAGCTTTGAAAATCTTATGTTGCTGTATTATGAAAAGGATATGGTTTATTATACGCATTGTACAAGTAACAATTGAAATGAGTTCTGTTTAATTAATATTCTTTAAATATTTCTATATAAATACCAGATACCTACAACTACATATATCTTTATAATATAATCTTTATTATAGGTATGTAATAATAATAATAATTCTTTATTATAAAACGATAGGAAACTTGTTTCGCATAGCAACATATAGCAACCTTGTTAAATCTTTATTTTTTTTATAAATAAGTATTTATTATTTAATTAAAATATATATTTTTTTTATAAATATTTAATATTTAATTACAAATTTAATCGCCTACTATCATGAAACTTTAAACTTATTCGAGACAGGGGCTACAAATTATAGACACACTGTGATAGTAGTGTGAGGATGATGTTGAATCAACAAGGTTGATGATGTAATTGATGTGGGGGACGTTGAGGATGTAACTGAAAGTGACAGGAAGTGACAGGTTATACAGGATATTGATAATGTGGCGGGGATGAGAAGCATATCTGGGGATGCAATACGATGTGAAAATTAATGAGAATGTGGCAGGTTTGAATGATTTTAAAGATGTAGAAAAGGTCAAGGATGTATAAAATGTCAGCGATGGGCAGATGCTGAGATTGTGGCAGTATGAGAAAAATATTGAGGATGATGGAGATATAAAGGATGTGGGAGGATGTGAATAAAGTAAGTATGAATTATTATACATTGCTAGGAGTATTTCGGAAAAGTCTATGGTAATTCCTTAGAATTTGTGCAAAGCGTGTTCTCTTTTTTGTCATTCTCCAATCAGGAAATGTATCCAATCTCGCGAACGCAGCCTTCTAGTATTCATATAATGAGTTTGTTATTTGTAATTTAACATTTTATATCAACAGTGTTTGTGATTGATTTTGTTTATTTATTTAATTTTTGGTACTGGTACTGGTACTGGTACTG
>JAABKK020055077.1:0-11121 GCA_011634745.2 Catotricha subobsoleta
TCGGGCCGGGTAGCGGGCGGGCTGAAGCAATATTTTTATTTGCGGGTTGGGCTGCGGGCGGGCTGACGTTTTTTTTTTGCGGGTAGCGGGTCAAAAAATTGCTGTCGGGCCGGCCCGTGTCAATCTCTGATTCCAGCTATTAAATGGTCCCGTTGTATTACCTATGCTTAAATACATTAAGGGCGGTAAGCTTCATTCAACTTGTGTAACCCACGAATCTCGGGTAACCCGAGCTTTTGATAAACTTCAACTCGGTTAAACTTGACGAAACTTCAGGTTTCAAAGCTTGGGTTTCATGAAATCCATCTAAATAGTAGGGTTACCGCCCTAAGAATCGCCTCCGCTTCACAATTAATAGGGAGCAATATACAAGCTTGCTTTGACATGAGCAGGCAAGTTTCTATGAGTTTCATGCGAGATTAAAATTCTGAAAAATTGAGTTGAAATTTTAATATGTAGAAAGAGGACTTTTTTAGAAAATATTTGTTACTAAACTACTTAATTAATAATTTTTTTTTTTATATATATACAAATATTTTTTTTCTTTTTTTTGATGAGGCTTTTAACTCAAAATTAAGCGGGTAAATCGGACGCTTTTTTTCTGCGCCCAATCCGTCCCTGGGAGTAATGGTGAATTTATAATTCATGACTCACGTACATTATTAGTGTTTTCTCTCATTCTTTTTTTTTTTTATAAAGCGGAAGTTTGTGCTCGCTACTATTATTCGTATTTTATATCAGCTAATGGTAGTGAAATTTAAGCATATTTTAGAATTTATGAAACTTTACTGATTTCATGACCTTTAAAATAAAAGTGAAAATCAAGGTTAATAATAATATATTTGATATTTTCATTTTCATCTTTGAAACCTTTGAAATGACTATTCACTGCCATTTTATTTACAAAAATTAATTCGTTGAACACTAAAACGATAATTTAATGGATTTGTGTTGACTGTTGACGCAGTTTATCTGTTGCTTATATCATTGATTGATTTTTATAATCTTTGGACTTTCATGAAATATAGGGATGGAAATATTGTGTACTAGTGAAATTCCAGTAGAAGCTATGGACATATTTTAGTTTGTTTTTTTTTTCAATAAAACTGTAAATTGGCACGGGATTGAGCTACAAATTATTGTTTTTTCAACATTTTTGAATTACTTATTGAGTAAAAAATTATTATTATAATTACGTTATTATAAGGGGACTTAATTATTATATGTTGTCACTGTGAGGTGGGGAGGGGGGAATAACGGAAAAAGTGACATTGAATTACATAGAGGGTAGGGGGGTTGAAGGAAAAGTGACGTCACATACAATTTTTTCCTAAAACTCTAAGGAAGACTATGTGTTTGTTCATTTGCACTACAGCAAAAATGGATTATGTTGTTACATTTGTTTAAAATCATGAAACTATTTCATGTGATATCAAGTGGTGTAAATTAAACTACGTTTTTAGTAGCAAACCGATTTTTGGACATATTCATTTATTTGTGACATGACATAGGGTGTGGGAGGGTTTCACAAAAAATGACGCTAGAGTGACATACCGGGGGAGGGGGGTTCAGAAATTGCCGATTTTACAGTGACATAATATAATAACGCCCCCTAATAGTATGAGGCAGCTACTATATCCATTGTCTATACACAAAAAATGACTACATACCATCTAAAAAAAAAAAAAAAACACACTCAAAAAATACAAAAGAATAATTATACACATATATATTTTTTTTTACTTTTCTCTTTGTGGAAAAAGCTATTGAAAGTAAAATAATTATTTTCTCGCTTACCAGAAGGCTATATTTGTTTTATTGATGTCAGTAGTTTCTCCGCTAAGGCTTTTTTTTACAAAGTAAAAAAAAATAACTACACTTTTGTATAAACCCATTCTGGGTGGTAAATAGGTTATCTGCCCTTTGAATATATAATGGTTTTATAGAACGTGTGCTTTATGTTGTGCTAGATACATTTTCTACGCGAATAGAACCTGCCTCTTCAAATATGTCTAATTAAACAATTGCATTTTAATAAAATACCTTTATTTTTAAATTCAAATTT
Organism: Catotricha subobsoleta; assembly: GCA_011634745.2. Lineage (NCBI taxonomy): Eukaryota > Metazoa > Arthropoda > Insecta > Diptera > Cecidomyiidae > Catotricha > Catotricha subobsoleta. The sequence continues at coordinate 2,066 of JAABKK020055077.1, forward strand.
TTTTTCTAGTAAAAAAAAAAATATATGAAGAATGATTATGTAAAATGGTAATAAGAAATTGTACATAACTATTCAATAAAATTCGTAAAACATTCGGTGATGAAAAGCTGTGTAGAAAAAGTAATAGAGGAATAGCAAAAGCAATTATAGTTAAAAGGAAATTGTATTAAATTAAACACATTTTTGTATATACATACAGTTTACAAACAAGAAATTGAAAAGATATTTGACCAAATCCTAAAGAAAGGCTCATTCAAAATATTCTCAGGGGTAAAATTGCAAGACACCGTAAAAATTCCTTAGTAAGTAATTAGTTTTCCAATAATTATTTTATGTAACTATATATGTTTATCTTAATGAACTAACGACAAATTTTTTATCATCTGTAAACAAAAATTTCATGTATAGTTTTCGTAGATAAATAAACAAATAAATAACCTAATTGTAATTATTTTCGAGAAATAGAATAATTCTAGCAACGTATAAAAGTAATTACTTCTTTGTGTTATAATATATATTATATAAATATATAATGCCTTGGAAGTTAAAGTTACCAACGTAAAGCCTTTTCATGAAAAAAATAAAGAAGAAAAAAAAATACACATCGAACTAAATGGTGCATGTGATGGAAACAAAATGATTGACTAATGTACCTTAATGGTGGACAGCTTATTTTCTCCTTTACTTTATTAATATTTAATATTACCAGTGTTCGAACGACATGTTAAAATATATATAAAATATGCGTTTGGTTCATGTCATTGAATAAATAATAGCCTCTCCTATACAGGGTCATTCAGATAACTTTTCTATCTATTATTTTGAAAAAACAAAAAACAAACTGTCTTATTGTATGAGCATTTTGACCTTACAGATACAGTCACATATAGAGTTTTTCCAAAAAAAAAAAACAAAATAGCGAATATCAATGGAAAATTATGGACTGGAGACTGGAGACTGGAACGAAACCGAATACTGACCAAATACTGGCTGGATAGCTATTCTTTTTGTTTTTATTAAAAAAAAAAACAACATACAATTACAAGCTACCAATGGATACACGCATAGATGCACACGCTTTTGTTTTCAGCAAGGGGTAAATTTAAAAAATTAAGATAGGGTTTTTTTTCCCATCGACGATTACAAAATCGTCTCAAAATAAAGTTGAAAGCAAAAACATAAAAGGTTTTAAATCTTCAAACAACCATCGATGATTGCAAAACCGCCTCAAAAAAAAAATAGGCTGATCCCTAGCCGCCTTTTGAGAAAGTGAAAAAAGATATACCAAACATTATTCATTTTATATTTATATATAAATTCAACACAAGAACAATACGAGTTTAGTTGAGAAGCCAAATATAAACTTTTTTTTTTGTTTCATAACTTAATACAATAAAATAAATAATTTCTCAATAATCAGAAGAAATTTCATTCTTCGATCTAATTATTCGGCCATTATTTATTATATGTAATAAAAATAGCTAGGAGGCCGAATATCCGTTACAATATTTGGATGGATGGATGACAAGGGGGGAGTCAACGACTCAGCATGTAGGCCACAAGGGCCCGTTATGCATCGCCGATAAAAGAGTTTGAATTTTACCCGCTCGGGTCCATGAACTCAATGGACTCGATGGGGTCCATCCACCCTCTCAAGGCGTCTGGAACTACGGATGAAGTTCCAGATCTTTTGGATGAGCGACGATTTAATAACTCCAGAGTTGATGGTTGACCCACCAAAACTTTGGAGTCTAGAAATTTGGAAGTAAGGGCACGAACAAATGAAATGTTCCGATGTTTCTTCCTCTTGGCCGCACAAGTCGCAATCTGGGTCGTCTCTGACACCTATGCGACACCTCCAGCATCTCTACTTGAAACCAGTTTTTAATGTCAACAATTTTCAACTGAATCACCCTGCTCATAACATTTTATGTACCTACACGCTTGGATGTAAAAAGAGAAAAACCAAGGAGATATAGCGAAATATACAGTTTTCTATGTTGGTCTGGTAAGCGCGCCGTAAATGTACTTAATATTTTTTCTTTTCTCATATTATTTATTTTTTTGAAATATTTTCTGTATTTTCAACACAGAAAAGTTATCGGTACTTCTATATTGCTCATTAAATATTCAGACGTGATTTATAAAATATCAATGAATCCGTGCCGTCGATTTGTTTTCAAAATAGAATAAAATAATGGAGGAAATTAATTTTTGATGTTGTGAAATATTTCTCTATTTTTCATTTTCCATTAAAAACTAAGCTTTATATTTCCTAACAGTTGCAAAAAAAAATATTTTGTCGTTTTAATTTTTTTCTTTTAAATTTAATTTGTTTGTTGAATTGGTTTTAAAAATGTATTAAGCAAATTTCAAATTGATTGATTTTTATCTAACGTCAAAGAGAAATTTTACCCATAGGGGGTTTGTGTTGCTGATAGATTTTCATTAATGAATTTGAAGAGAAAGCGTGGAAATCCATTTTTCGTGCAGACACATTTTATTGTTTTAAGCTAATTTCATTATTCTTTAAATATTTATGCCAGAAGAACATATAATGTTCTGAATTGTGTCACTTCTTCCAGAAATATTTTATGTTTATTTTAATGATCTCTTAAACGACGTAACCCTTAATTTAACTTCATTATTACTTGTAATCGCCTACCTATTTATACCTCTTCTTTTTTTCTTTTTTTTTGCTACAAACACAAGAAAAAAAAGAAAAGAAATAATTTGCATTGTGTCCATTCAATATTTCAAAACTGAATTTTTTATTACTTTTATTTTGCACACCGAATATTAAATACGAATTCACTTGATTAATATTCTAAAGTTTTTAATTTAAAATACGTGCTGAAGTTTCTAAGAATAGAAACAGTGTGTGTATAAACCTCGCGCCAATCCGATACTTTATTGGTGCACGAGAATAGAAAAATATTAGCTTTCCTGTATCTCTGTGCTTTTAGTATATTCAATGTGATATTGTTGGCTAAATGCTAAAAATATATTAAACACGTCCTGTCTATTAATAATCAGCCTCGTTCCAATTCTTCATGTTACTTCCGTGACGCGCGCGCTAACAAAAGTGAATTTTTATTTCTATATAGGTAGTAAATATATTTTTTTTGTTTTTTTAAATTTTCATGTCATCAATTTTCATTATGTGAGAGACATTTATTTTTCTTCTGTTGTTTTTTTTTCTTTTATTATCACACTATTTCTCAATTAATATTACGTTTGGATAATAACAAATTTGTTATGTATGAGCCATTCAGTGTCTCTGCAACCGGATTTTATAAGGATGAGTAAAACATAGACCATTTATACACACAGACGCTCCAGACAATGAAAATCTGAATTATCTATAAAATACATGAATAATAAAAGTTTTTAAATTGACACATGAAATTTGGACAGCTATAATATTAATTTTTTATTGATTTTTTTTTTGTTAGGAAATTTTGTTTCATTGGAAATAAAATTGTTTAATAATTAATTCGTTCGCGACCAATTGAAAACTGATTTTGGATTATTTTTATTGGATTTTTCATTTCACATATACAGGGTTTTCCTTTTAAAACTTTTAACGCTTTTAATATTTTTAATTATAACAGATTCGACTTTCACGTCTATGGAAAAGATGCAGAGAGATGTCTTTAACCCTTTCGCACGGGAATTAATTTGGGTAATCGAAAAATAAATCAAAATATAAGACAAACGAATTAAATTTAATCATGTATTCGTAAACTATCTTTTACATTAAATAGGGAAGACATAATTTAACACATTGTAGATATTCCAATTTGTGTGTGTTCATATTTCACGTTAAAATTACATTAAATTTTGATGTACATTAAAATGTACGCCACGCACGATTGGGTTAATTACCACAAATAAAAAGTGATTTTATAACGAGTTTACTGCAAAATGTCGTTTAAAAAAAAATATTGATTCTTTCTTGAGTTCTAACCGTATTGGATATTGGTCGAATATAACCAATACGGTTAGAACTCAAAAATCAATATTAGTGATGTTCTTTCGGTAAGTGAGATGCTGAGTCAATTGATATATTTCTCATTTATTAACATGAAAAATTTCAGTAAATCTCAGTTGGCTCAGCATATCTCACTTACCAAACGAATATCACTATTTTTCTAAGCGGATCTTTTGCGCTGAGCTAATTTTAAATATACTTTTCACTTGAGGCACTTAAAACATACATTTCCATTTAAAACAAACAGTTTTAGACCATTTTAATTATTATTATACCATTTTAATTATACCATTTTTATCAGTCCCTCCGCTTTCTAAAACTTTTCTATATAAAACGTCATTGTCGTATATAAAATATATTATAATTAGAATATACGGATAAAAGTTTTAAATGACCTTGCATAGTATTACCATAGGGTTTGATTTAATTATTCAATTTGAATTAATTCATTTAAATAATATGCAAGGTATACAAAATGGTACTTTTTCTTATTCAATTCATTCTATTAGAAAAGTTTAAGAACTAATTTTTTTTAATTTTTAACACTATAATTTATTAGTGTAACTTGAACACAAACATTATGCATTTAATGAAAGCAAAAAAGATAGATCCCTATGACGACACACTTTACAACGTTTTACATACTTTATTAGTTATGACGAATTTATTACTATTTATAGTTAGAATATTGGCACTATTTTTTTAAGTAAAATATTCGTAATTAAATATAATTCTGTAAATGTCTGTTCCCTGGTAAATTGTCTCTTACCAGATTAACCACTCGATATCGACCTTTAACAAACGGTTAGGACCTTAACGAAATCTTTAAAGATTTATTAAGATCTATAAAGATCTCTAAAGATTTCGTTAAGGTCCTAACCATTCGTTAAAGGTCGATATCGAGTGGTTGATCGGGTAGTACTGTGTAATTGGTCTAATAAGTTACCGTCAGTTCTAAATTGACATCTATTCCAAAGATAATTGTGAAACAACATTAAACTTTTGTTTATAAGTGATTTGACAATTAATTAGGTGAAATAAATTGGAATTAAATTAAAAACTTGTTTATTTACTTTCCTATATTTAAAAATCTACTTGTAAATCGTTGACGGCATGCTACAGTGTTTTAAGACTGTTTTGCGGTATTCAAATTAAAAAAAATATATATTAAATTCAAATAATTCAAATAATTTATGAATTAATTCGAAAAATTAAATTTAATTTAATTTAAATCATTAAGAATAATTTGAATTTTTTAACACAAAGTTGAATTTTTCCGAACCCTGAGTATTACCGAATATAAACATATAATGGAAATCAATTCTTGTCTCGTTAAAGTTAATGATTGATTTGAACACACGATTCCGTTCAAATTTAATGTGAAAATATTAAAATTACCAAAAAAAAACATTTACTCCCGAAGTCAATGAACTCTAATAAAATGGGTAAAAACAAAAGTTCCATTGAAGCTAGCTCAAGTTTTGATTTGAATATTAAAAATTTAAATCAATAAAGCCTTAGCATATTTTCATTATACCCTCACAAGAAAAATACCAATAATTAACAAAATTTAATTTGTATAATTACTTAAAATATTCGAAAAATGTTTAAAGGTCTTCTACGATTTCACCGCGACTACCTTTAATTAAACATAATTGAATCATATCGTTTTGGATTGTCTTTAATTTTATAACATCGTAATTGTGAATTAAGTAAATTGCGATATTTGATATCATATTTTTAAATAAATATTTCTAAAAAGTTTTACCTGCGCAGTTTCATATCGGAATATTAATGCCAATTTGTTTACCGTAATGCTGGGCCTTATATGTAATAAAAGAAAAATATGGTGTGAGGATTTAATATTATTTCTTCTTTTTTGTTTGTTTGTTGTTTTTTTTTCTCTTTTAATGGTTCAAGCAATATTCTGAAGGGAATTGACTTGCTCGATATTAAGTAAAGATATACAGATATTTGAAGTTGTCGCTTAGCAACGAATTTAAGAAAAAAAAAAAAAAAGAAGAAGAAATATTATATATAGGTATTATGAAATCCTATTTTTTACATTTTTATTTGAAGAAATACAATTTTAAAGTTTTCTTTTTTTAAAAAAACCGAAACTGATCTAGATCATAATTGTCTGTGTTTTGTCTTTGAGATATTATTTTTTGATAAATATTTCAGGGACATAGAAAAGGAAACAAAAAGTCACTAATATGCTACATTCTCATGGAACAAAATCGGGACTCAAATTACGGATTCAATGGGGTTTTTGATTTGTTTTTGTCACGTGATGTCATATATATACAATTTGATTTGAGTTCACAATTTGAGTCCGTAATTTGAGTCCCGATTTTAAGCCATGTGAATGTAGCATAAAGACATTGTCGTCTTAACCAATATTTTTGCAATATTTTGAAGACTTTAGTACCCATATCTTGAAGATAACTGAAATATACATATTGCTGAGAGCCTATCTCTTGAAACTCAAAAGAATATCTTGTAGACAGACAGGAGACCTTATGTTTGTCGTTTTTATTTTTTCTTTAATTGTTAATGTTTACTTGATTGTAAGAGTTATACGATAAATATATTTATATACTTATAGTGTATACTGATGTGTAATATAAAAATCATTTCAGAAATCTTTGTCAAATAAACCCCAATGTAAAACCAATATAATTTGGGAGAAATCGGTTGAAGACTAATGAGTTTTGATCATGAACCCAGACATTTCGGTTTGAATCCCTTTCTTCATGAAAATGTATCAAGATAACATTTTTATTTCAAAACCTTAAAAGCCATTGTTAGTCAAATTCACATAGCGTTTAAGACAAAACCATTTTTTTTTTTTTTTAAGTATTTGTATTTATTTGTGTTTCATTTCCAAAAAGAAGAAGTTATGCCTTTTGTTTTATTTCTGATGCTATTTCATTTATCCAAACCATTCATTCAGTTTTCTGTTTACACAACAAATGAATTACGAAAATATTTTAGCATTATTAAACTAATAATATAATATTAAAGCTTTTGTAGAGATATTTATTTATTTAAACATCCCACCCGACACACTACTCATCCCAATTTGCTATATACTGTTTAAAATATAAAATATTTGAATTATTTGTATGTTTTCATGTTACCTATTATTATCATTTACTAGTCGCATATACACAAAAATCGCGCACACAACACAATTCACCCTCACTTTTCCGAAATTCCGAGCATTTTATTATACAGATACAGATTACAAACACAGAATATATTATATATTAACTCGGCACACAATGAAAATTAACCAAACAAAACGAAGAATATTTTTTGAATTTGATAAAATCTGAGATTCAAACAGGGTGTCCTAAACTAATGAAAACTTTTATCCAATTTTTTTTGAATCATAACAGGTATTGGGCTTTGACATTCATGGAAAACTTATTAAGGGCGGAAGGATTAATGAACTGGCATAATTGAAATGGTCTAAAGATGGTATTAAATTTTAAATCAGCTTTCAGACGAGTTTATCAGTGGCGCTTTCTAAAACGTTACGATTTTCAACCAAAGTTAAAATATGTCAATTTTTTGTATGAGAATTTTGACATATAGTTATTATAGTTAAACATTTTAACGTTTTGGAAAGCCCACCAGTCTCTAACATGTTATAAAAAGGTTGAAAAGTTTGGAACATCCTGTAAAATTATCATATAGATTATAGTATGCCTATGCGTATATATATGGTGCCGCACAACTTGTTTTTATAAAAAAAATTATGTGACTTTAATATGAACTAATTGTGAGAAATATGCTATATTAAATATATTTGACATTAAAGTGTATATGCGATCTTGAAGTGTTTACTAAATTACTAAGCTAATTTCACGATAGCTTATTATTCGGATTAAATTCCTATTCAAATTCTTTAAAATTTGAGTTCATATTTTTCGCATAGACAACTGGAGAATATTTATTCGATATCATTCTAATCGAAATTTTAAACACGAATGAAAAAAAAAACATTTTTATAATATATTTCTAAAATATAATACATCTGTCTCCATATTTTTGCAGGGGAGTACTATACCCATATAATTCATGAAATTCATCAGGTGACACTTTTGCTTTTTAACGTTTTTGAGACTTTCAGTAAAAATATGATCTTTATAGATCTTTAAAGATTTCGTTAAGATTCGTATCGTTCGTTAAAGGTCGATATCGAGTGGTTGTTCGGGATTAGGTCGGAAGATTTATCGCATTGAGCTAGTCCGTTCCTGTTTTTGTGTATATTTAGCATCAATATTAATTGTATCAAAAATTCTCAGAAAGACTGTTCTTCGAATTTAATTTTAAATGCGTACCTGAAAAAATTAAATACACGTTTTAATTTAAAATTTTTTTGCTTTTGTTTTATTTGAATATGATATGCGTCGCTATATTAACAATGCTAACTAAAAAATTTCCTAGACACAATGGATTATAGTTAAATTAAATAAAACATATCGATATGGTCATAAAAATTATTATAATTCATTTTATGTCTCTCTGGATCTATCTATAAAGCGGTAAGTATCAACAAATGTAACCCACAGTCTCGTCTGAACTTTTAAATTTCATCTTGGTTAAAATTGTCAATTATATGACAGTTATGACTTGTCCAACCATCCACCTAATATACAAAATAACTGAGAGTTGGGATGGGTTGAAGCAAATAAGATTATTAGCGTAACAAACTTTATTGATGACCCGTTTTTTTAAAAAATCGCGTACTTTATATAATGGTTTTTGTGCTTTAAGAAAAAATTGTAAGATATTCGTCATCTTACATCATATATAGATAATTAGATACTACACTTATACTCCGATCAATCTACAGAGATTATGGTCAGGTTTTGTTCACCCTTCAAATAATACCACACAATTTATTCATTCATTAATTCTAAATTCTTTGAAATGCATTAAAAAAAGAATTATTAACGGCTTTTTTACATTAGACCAGTGTTGGGAAAGATAACGATCTTATCTAGATAATTTCATCTAGATAACAGATAGTGTCATCTAGATAATTATC
>JAABKK020055088.1:0-127240 GCA_011634745.2 Catotricha subobsoleta
ATATTTATAAATAATAAAACAATACAAAATAAATTCTTTGTTAAAATTTCGTGTAAAAGTGCGACCTAATAAAATATGAATAGTAAGTCGGCCAGCGACGTCCTAGCAACCTAAATTTCATACCCCAAATAGGGCGGATTTTAGTCGCTAAAAGGTCGAATAGACGTCGTACACTGACTTTCAAGTCAGTGCGCGACTGCGAATCGCCGTCGTAGCGACTAATTTGTGCTGCTTGGGAAATACTTACATATATATAAAAAAAAAAAAAAGAAAAAAGAAGAAAGGCCTAAACGAGACGTGATATACACATAACAGACAACAGTAAATAAAATAAAAGAAGAAAAAAAAAACAGTTTCAAAGTAAGTATTGACAATTATACTCAAATCTTTGAAATAACGAAAAATTTACTATTGTGCAGACTACGCATCTATGTACACAGCAATATATATTTGTGTTATGTTGAATGTAAATAATAAATAATATCTGATTTTTAACTATTTCAGTTACAGAACGAAGTGTATCTTTTTCTTCCATTGCAATAGATTTTTCTTTTTTTTTCATACCGAAAGTTAAAATCATTTCCAATCCTTTTAAATACTTAAATCCAACTTAATGACTTTTAATTTCATAATAAGTTTAAGTCAAATTGTTACTAGACCACTAAAATATTTTATATAAAAAAAATATAAATGGAATTAGTACTTATTATTGCATAAAGAAATAATGTTTGAACGGAAATCAAAATAGATTATTTCCGCCAACAATATAACTACATCTTCCATCAAATTAAGGATATGAAATTGAAATAATTTCAAAGTTATAATTTGTAAATAAACTGAAACTATTACCAACATTTCTATATTAGTACATCATATAATATTTTAATATTTTCATTTCAAAATAACATAGTTTTTTTTTTTAGAATTATGTTGCAACGAAATAAATTGATAATAAGTGATTTTATACGAAAGAGATTAATAAATATTTTTTTTTTATATAAATCAGCAAATCATTTTAATAAAATAATTGCGCTCATGACGAATTGAATTTATATAATTTTGGTATAGACTGCGTTGCTATTTATTTATAGAAATGTTTTTGTTGTAGCAAATTTTAATTTTACGTCTAAATTATATTATATGTATCCATAAATATCGTGCTCAGTGGCCATCCATAAAGATAAAATAATGATAAGCACAATTAACATTAAGTTGTAACTCCATTTGTTATTTTATGTAGCTTCAAATTATTGTAAATAAATAAATTAGGGACGTCCAGCTCCAGACTTACCGGGGAAGGGAGAGGATTTGTGATATAAGTATAGACAAAAATGAAAGGAATGATGAAAATTTGTCGGATGCCCGTTAAAAAAAATCAATATATAGATTAAAAATTAATTTTAATCAAAAATAAAACTTACAGTTTATAGATATGTCTGAAGAAAATTTATTGCTGACGTTATTCTAATGTTATGTTATCAAAACTAGATTTTTTGTTTTTTATTTTTTTTTTAAATAACGAGCATTTGAAAGAGAGAGGGTATTCAAGAAGCGAACAAGTGTCGACAGATGGAAGAGTTTCTATAAATACATGAATTATTATGTACTTCATAGACAATGCAATCAGTTAATAATTATAAAAATGTACCAACATTGAATTATTATGTTCAAAATTGATATGTGAATTGAACTATTTAGTATTTTTGATTGAACATTGTTCTGTATAACTATTATCCTAGTTTAACTACTATTTTAATTCCGATACAAAAAATCCCAATAATTATAATTATTAAATCGGAAATAATCACATTGATGTGATCACGCATGAGGTATTAATTTACCTTGTTACCCTGGCCTTACGTTCTACATAGAATATGTATTTCATGGTACATGAAAATTGTACGTAAGCTGGACAACATTATAGCTTTGTAAAATTTAACTAGTATGAACAAATACTAATTTACTAGTAGTTATTTAGTCGAACGAGTCGTTAACAAAATGCAATTACTTACACTTCATATCAAGATATAATAATTAAAGTTTGTTCATGGATTGATTTTATAAACAATATGAAAATGTCTCTATATAACTAAAACCTATATATATTCGCCATATATCCCAATTAATAGTTAGCATTAAAGATACATATATTATTCATTTGAATTGAATTATTTAATGGTATTTTTGATTGAACATTGTACTGTATAACTGCGTTATCCTAGTTTAACTACTATATTAATTCCGATAACCAAAAATTCACAATAATTATAATTATTAAATCGGAAATAATCGCAATGAAGTATTAATTGCTATACCTTATACGTAACCTGGACAACTTCATTACATATTTGTAGAATTTAACTAATATCAAATACCTAATATCAAGTAGTTATTTAATTAAACGAATCATTAACAAAATACAAATTCTTATAGTTTATATCAAGATATAATAATTAAAGTTTGTCCATGGCATTTATAAACAATATCAAAATGTCTCTATATCTATAACTAAAACGTACATATCAAAAAAATTGTTTAGCTCATATCGCCGCATATTAAATATTAAAGATACAATTTATTGTTATTATGACAATGTGGGCATACATTATATACAATGTTTGGGACACTTAATTTATTTTTTATGCGTTTACGGGAAAATTGAAGATAGATATTTTGTTTAAAGACTTGGGCTCTACGATCTCACAATTTCTTTTTATTTATTTCAGCGTTCGTCTCGTACTCGAGACAAAATTAAACTATGTAACTAAATGTATATTGTGGGTATGAGAAACTCAAATTTCCATATATTTTGATAGAAACATTGGATCAAGAGAAATTGGTGTCGTTGAACTCATTTTGAAAAGACCTTCTAAATGAATTGCATACCTGTCACATATGTAGTTAAGAAGTTAATTTTTGGCTTCAGGTTTTAGAACGAATCTAAGATCAAAAAAAAAAAATTAAAATTAAAATTGTAATCGTAAGTCCTATGGTCTCTACTAAGCAAAATGGTTATTTTCAATTTTCCCGGAAAATCATAATTAATAGAAATAAAAGGGGTGTCCCCATTATTTTGCGACACACTGTACATAATTATGTATAATATAAATATGTATTGCAAAAATACTGTCATGTTCAAATACCATAAAAGAACAAAAATGACTCGTGCAAAAATGCTAGCTGCACCAATTTTGGCATTGGAATTGGTTATATTATACCTGCTGGTTTACTACACCATATTTATATTTATGATATTTTTTACAGACCAATATCAAAATCTATCTGTAGCCGCAATACAATATACCATTTAGTTAATATATAAATATCGATAAATATAATAAAATATTATATATTTTATAACAAATTCCATGTACAATTGTAACATATTATGTATTTTATGAACCATTCAATTGCTTTAATTTAACACAGAGAGTTTATGTTTGCTTTAAATGTACTTAAACAGTAAAATCTCGTTTCTAATAAAATATGTGTATGTTCCTTTGGAAATAATAACTTTTAGAAAACATATTGTTGGTTGAGGTAAAAAAAAAATAAAAAATAGAAATAAATAAAAATATTCTCTTTTTGTTTTTTTATTGAATTATTATTCCAATAAATATTATATAAGTTAAATAAAGTGCCTACTTTATTAATAAAACTAGCAATTTTATGATTATTAACATTTTTGTTTTTTAAATTTATTAATAATGTAATTTAATGTTGAAAACTTTTCTAAATTTTATTTTAAAATTGTATATCTAATTAGCTTTATCTATATCCACCTGAAAATGTATAAATCGTCAGCAATTATGCAGAAATGAATTTATTAGCAAATATCATATTTAACACAACATATATCTAACCAAATGCTGGTTAATATTTTTGAATTTGTTAGCTGGGATATATATTTAGAATTTTGCAAAATCTAATATCTATAAGCAGATGTGTTAGTTGAATATACAAAATACATATATTTACTTATATTTATAATATAAATAAATTGCATAACTATTCATATTTTATATTTTAAAATAAATTTTACATGCAAATTACATCCAACTCATATATATACATATATTCTGATAAAGTGAAGTGATATAATTATTGTTGTTATCTTTTCTGTTTTCATAAACCGCGTAGCGAAGAAGAAAAAATCCAATGTTGTCGTAGCAATTAAACACTTTGAGTTTTGACGCATTTTTCATAATAGTGTTGTTTGTGTTTAACTAACCAACCAACTGGCAATTAATGGTACGGGCACTTGCTAGGGATAGCCCCGCAACCTTATAAAGTTTATAATTTATTCGTAAACTATATGCACAGATAATCCTCAAGCCATTTGGCAATCTTTTGAATATTGATATAGGCTAATGTAGAGAAAATCAGCAGCATTTCGTAGTTAATCTGATAAAAAGAAAAATCTTTCGCAGACATAAGGCCTGGCCTGTTAGAGTATCCGCCTCTCAAATGTTCTTGGCTTAGATTTAAATTTAAAAAGAATTCCATTATATATTTTCTAGTTCTTATCTTTCATTGCTATTTTATGCCACATGTTCACTATATATGTTCTGTATCTTGCAATTCGAATAATTCTAAAAAAAAAAAAAAAACACATTTTACCAGACTATAACAAACTCCACCGAAAAATTCTTCGTTATTTTTTAATGGGCCACAAAATAGCACATTAAAACCAAAAATCGCATGACTATGTCGAATATTTTAAAACATCATTTTGAAAAAGTGTTTTCTGCATTTTTTTTTCTTTCTCTCCAAACTGTATAATGATATGTATGTTCACAAAATATGATGGTGGTTCCACAAAGGAATTATTCTTATTCTTATTTTTTTTTTATTTAATATTTTTTTTTATATAAATTTATTTATTTATTTTGTTACTTGCTTACGATAACATTGCCGCATATACAGGTACAAAATTTTATAATCACAAATAAAATATCTCGCGTTTTTTCGTGTACTTTTGCCGAGCTTTTAATTTTTCTATTAATATTTATAAGTTTTCCATCTATAGATCCAGATTATTTTGTTTACGTGTTTGTTATCGCGTTATGTACAATTAAAAGGCATTCTTTTTGATTTACACAAGAGAAGAAAAAAAAATATTGTGTATTCTTTTAAAATTAAATTATGTTTAAAAGAATTCAGTGAAAATAAATTATTAATGTTTATCATACAATAAAAAGTTTTTGCATAAAAAGCTTGTCATTTTGTTTCTCATGATTTTACGGTGAAATATGGAAAAATGCGATAGATTTAATTTTGCAAACAGAATATATATAAGTACTCGTATATAGAAAATACTTTTGGTTTATTTTATTAAACCAAAGCATATCCCCTTTCATCTGTTTACAAAACTACATATAATTATAAACTATGAACTGGGACACGGCTCTCACATATACCTACTTACTCAATTTAAATAACAATAGTTGTGTGTTTGTCAATTTTGAAAATGTGAATTATAAACCAACACAATATCTTCTAAACGTCATTTGCATATATTTCAATTAGTCACATTCCCACACTATATGACGTATATTTAATATTTTTTGTATATTTAAGATTCAAGATATCCCAGATGAAAACTGTGCCCAAATATTGTACACATATAAATTGGGCATAAATAAATACTTTAATAACAATGCTTATATGCAGCAAAAACTAAAGAAGAGATTTTTTTAAAAAAATAAAAAAAAGGGGTAGGGTAGGTCGGTATTAAGAATATATCATATGTTTCCTTCCGAAAATTGAAATTCATATTAATACATAAGTTTTAAGCACCCTTTAGATATATTTTTATATTACAGACATTTTGGTAAGACCCTCCGATTATAGAGATTCTTTTCTCGTTACGAAAAAAAAAAAAATTTGCATATCTTTTTTTTTTTATGCTGTTGTTGTTGCTAAGATGTGAAATATGTTTCATTGAATCTATTTGAATATTTAAGTAATAAATTTTCAGTTTTATGTTGCAAAATTGATTTCCATCATCCTTAGTATAATTTGTTTGAATTTCTTTGGGTTGGGTAACTCAGTGACTGACGTTACCTATTTTATATTTATTTTTCAAGCAATTCATTTATCCTATTATTGTGATATTTGGTACGTATATTACTAAAATATGTAGATAGTTTTTATTATTTATATATTTTTTTTTTCTTAAATCGAAGTTCTTTTGTACGATTCATTTAAAATCGGATAATATATTCAGGCTTTAATATAAAAATATTGCAAATGATCGGTTACGAAACAAAATTCATTTTCACGTGTGACTTTATATATTTAGAAGCGATATATACATAAAATTAACTGATTTCTATGGAATATGAATAATTGCAAATTAAAATATACAGCATAATTTTAAAATAAGATTAAAAATATATAGAAATATCAATATTTACTTATTGATAAAATTCATTTGAAGGGCAATTTTTTCATTCATTCAGTTTCGTGAATTTCAGTTTATTTAAAACGTAATTTAAATCACTAAATTAATGTATTTATAAAAAAGCCTATATCTTGAAAAAAAAACATAAAATCCTAATAATTTTCTAATCGCACAATATGCAGATCCGCAAGGCCCACATTTCATATAGTTTCTTTTTTGTATCTCTGATGGTTTCGGAGCTATAAGCGTTTAAAAGTGTTTGTCACGTTAAAAAAATTTACGAACTGAGTTTGGAGGTTTTAAACTAGAGATGCAACGGATCGCTTTTTTTGCGATCCGGCCGGACCGGAGCTCCGGCCCTAAAAAGTTCGGCCGAATCAACCCGAATCAAGCACGTGGCCAAATAATTAATATTAATATATATACTTCAGGCTGTAGTAATGGTTTTTTTTTCAGTAATGATTGGGATTTCGCAGTACTGATTTGGAAATTTGCAGTAATGAAATACTGGATTTTCTAACGTTTTTCTTCAATATACTAGATTTAAACTTCAATAAATATCAAATAAAAACTTTAGAATCCAGCAACTTCATTACTGCAAAATTTGCACCACAAATAATCAATCATTTTTCATATAAAATTAAAAATTATGAGCGATCACTGCAAGAAATCAATTTTTTCTTGCATATTTTATATATGTTTCAAAATAAAAGCAATTTTATAGTTTCCCACTTTACCGCAGTCAAAACCAATTCGCGATCTGCAACAAAAGAGTCGCTACTAGTGGTTAACATTTGAACTACACAATCAACCAATCAGAATAAGCCATTTGACAGTTCACGACACCTTTTTTATGCGTTTGACACATGGTACAATAACTACAAGGTAAGGCCGTGCGCAGCGCATGCGCAATAGCGAGCTGAGTTGTGAAGTTGCAAATAAATTTTATACAGAATTCGAACCAATTCATATAAATAAAAATAATACATACGTACAAAATGCACCAAAATGAGTGATATGAAATATTTAAAATTTTATTATAAAATGAAAACTTGAATAAAAGAATATATTTTTATTTTCGTAAGGCTCAGAATTGATAAAAGCTCAACACAAAAATTTTTCAAAACATAAAGGCAACTGGAAATATTTATTTTCTTTAATGAAACTCAAAAGACGATTGTTTTTCATACAAATTCATTGCATTTTGCTGAGTTGTGACGTCATGCGCAACTTTTACACAAAATACGTTTTCTAACGGCCTTACTTTGTAGTTATTGTACCATGCGTTTGACAGTTCTGATCACCATTTTTTGCATAGAAAGTGCTGCCGCCTAGTGAGCATGCAGATCGCGAATAGCATTAAGTTGGTAAATGAAAAAAAAATCGCCCCCGGCTTCGCCAGGATTTGCAGTAATGAATTTTCCTTATTTTATGCCCTGATATATACTATGAAATTTTGTCATTCGTATTCGTAATAAATAATAAAATAAATGTAATTTAGAACTTTAGAAGCTAACTATGTTTTATAAATTAAAAAAATTATTTTTTTATTATCGCAAAAAAGGCATCTGTAATTTAAAGTTCGGTCCGGCCTAAAAAAATCCGCCGGATATGCCGAATTGGCCGGATTTACCGAATCGACCGAATATCCGTTGCATCCCTATTTGAAACGCTTATAGCTCCGAAACCATCAGAGATACAAAAAAAACTTTGTATGTACGAAATGTAGGCCTTTGGGATCTACATATTTTTTTTTTTGAATTATTTTAAATGGGCAAATTGTTTGCTTTATTTCGGAAAAATTTTGGATTAAAAATTATTTCGCATACAATGATACAATAGTTATTGGGGTGGATACGCTGGATATGCGCCATCGTTTTCTATGATAATTGATTTTTTATCCCAAAAGCTCATATAAAGAAAAGTTTTTTAAAAAAAGGAAGCTGTATTTTTATATGCAACCGTTTACAAGTTATAAAAGTCAAAAACTGCTTCACATACAAAATAATTAATATTATTTATGGAAATGTAATCAAATAAATATCAAATTAAATTGGAAATTGATACAAATAAATATATATATAAAAAAAAAATTCGTCTACTTATCATAAATATTATAATTATAAGTCCTAGCAATTTTTCTATAACATTTTAGATTTGTGGTTGGCAACAGAGTATTATGAACATAATAAATTAATAAAGTAATCATTATACATTCACTTGATTGTTTTTCTTCTCAATTTCATTAGTTTATCAAAAAGACGATTATTAATTGTAACGTATTGCTCATAATAATGCTAATATTTATCATAATCAAAAGTTCGGAGACTTATATAAGTTGTGTTATTGGTTTCATGTCTATTAATAAAACAAAAAAAAAAAATTGATGAAGCAATAAAAAGATGTATAGCATTTTAAATAAGATTATATAAATGGTAATAAAATAATATTTGAATAATATTAAAATAGAAATATAAAGAAAAATAATTTTCAATAAAATAGCGGTAGCTGAAAAACGTGTAGCTTTACCGTTATATAAATTATAAAGATCCTATAATTATTATTCAGAAATTAGTTTCGTTATCAATTTCTCGCTATTTCCAGTTGTGGGTCTAACTAATTATAATCGGTTAAATATTTTTTTTTTTGTTTACAATGCAAGAGTTTATGGTAATACATAATAGGAATATTCACTAAGTACACTAATTTATTATTGAGTTGTCATTTGATTTCACATATTTTTTCGCGTATCGCATGGAAAACAAATGTAAAAATGATTTTCATGAGAAGAATATTTTGTATAAAATTTCCTTTTGAATGATTATCTCGGCTGGTTTAATATCATTTGATAGTAAATTATTATTGAAGAAAACTGGTATAGAAATAAAGTACACTTAAACAACAACCAATACAACAAACAAACAATAAATCTTTATTATCCTCTAATTAACATGATTATATACAATTCTTCTCTGATTACTTCTTTTCATATATATTTATTCAATTGTTAATCTAACGTAAACATCACATAATATATTTATAATTTATATTATTTAAACTGAATCGGTCAATAAACTGCAATAAATTTGAATTAAAATATAGAACAAAAGTTAATTTAAACAATGTTGTTATTCCGAGCTACGAATATTTCAATCAATAATGGCTATTACGTTTTCGTACGGTACCATTTCCATAAGAAATTTGATATGTTATTTTGCATCACATCGGTATAAAAAAAAAAAAGAAAAAAAAATTATATAGTACAACGTACCTCTACTATTTATAATCTACTCTACATACCAAAACCATATACAAAATGTACCAAAAATACAATACAATATTTAAATTTGACTGTAGAGAACTCTGATGGGAACATAAAATATAATTTGAATTTTAAAATATATTTTATTTATAATCATTTTGGATGAATATATTGTAAAGTTTATTGCTATGTCGATGTTACCTTTTTATGCACGACACATTTATTTTCTATTAAACAGAATTATAATATAATAATTTAGGTAAATTTTTTATTTGGTTATTGCAAACCATTATAGAAATGTAGAAATTATTTTCAAATTTTTGAGTAAAGTAAGTGATATTATTAAATGTGTCTGCATTTGATTACCAGAAGTAATTATTGAAACAGGAGGGTAATTATTTTGCTTATATACATATAGTTTACTATATATATATACTTACTATAAAATATGGTCCGATGGTGGATTTTGTTTTTAATTCATTTTATTTCTACTAATGTTGAAGAACTAGGTATGCTTTTTATGAAATTATAAATGGTTAGAGAATGAAAGTATTAAATGTATTTCAAGAATAAATGAAATGAAAAATAAATCGTATACTGATCTCACACTTTTTCGGACATTATTGTCGGTTACCAAGAACTACTAAATATCTAAAAAGTTTAGCCCTTTACTTTAATTTATTTACTCTTCAAATAATTACACTTCCATTATAGTGGCTTTTCAATGTACCAAAAACTCAACTTTAGAACTAAGTATATATATGCTTAATACTTTATTATAATTATAATCATAGATTATGGCACTTGGTATATAAAAATATATGTTTTTGTGTCTTTTTTTAAAAAGTATACTAATTATAAGTTGAAAACTAACACTTCTTAGAATGGTATAATTGGATTTGGAACTCTCTCAAAGAGATCCGGTGATTCAGTCACTGTTGAAAAACCATCTGCAAAATGATTATGTCGAATCTGTAGAAGAATTTTATCTGTCATATATTCGAATCAGACTACAGATGTAAGATGTCAGCGCCAGAAATCAGTATTTAAGATGTTTTACTTTTGCACCAGACTTTGATTGTTTACTCTTTTTGATTTGGAATAACAGCAAATTTTGAATATCGGAAGATATTAAGACGATCTATGAATAGGATTAATATTTTTTGTATATCTTTCACTTACTACTAAATATCTTCTTTACATTTCTTTGAAGAATTAAGCGTCTCTTTCGAAACCAATTCAAAGAAGTATTCAAAACTTATTATTTTTTTTTTTTGAGTTTCTAATAATAATTTTTATATATTTCATAAATAATTAAATATTTAATTTCTTTAACTACGAATGATTATTAATCTTTATATGAACATTTTACATGATCTTGTGATATTGGAAATGTTTTTTTTTTAATTGAAGAAGAAAAAAAAACCATTTCATTTAAAATAAATTCTGGTTATATACTGTAACATGATACATTTAACAGAAAATTAAAATTCTGATGCAGTTTGATTTAAATTATGAGAAGAGAGAAAAAAAAACAAATTTAAATAAATAATACCGATTTCTGATTTAGAATGTTAGTAACATTGTGTATAGGGCTTAAGATAACCCCTATAAAAAAAAAATGTTTTGTATATTCGCATAATAGTCAATATGCAAATTACTTGAGAATAATACTGAATTGAATTAAATATGTACCGGTGTACGGCGCGGCGGTATAACATACCGTTTAATATTCTCTTGTATGTGTATAGCGCAATATTTGTATATAATAGAAAACTAAAACATACAATTTACAACATATTATATTATTTTTCAAATCCATGAATCGAGATCAAAAACATAAATTCAATCATTTGAATTTTTAATAGGGTTCAATTTATTCTATATTCTGTTTGGTATAACATCGCTACACAAATATTCAATATGTAAAAGAAAAAAAATATGTATATACTTACCTAGGTTTATTTTGGAAGTCAATATTCTCTATTTTATTTGCACACAATATTTACATTCACATGAATTAACGATTTTGTCATGTTAATGCTTCATGTTAATTGTACTAAATATAAGTAGATATTGATGGTTATCAATTAAATTGTAATTTGTTTAGTGTACACAAATATAATTCGTATGACTGCACTTAGAGAGCTTACAATATTATAAAAGTGGTAGAGGACACAAATATATTGAAATACAATATTAGTTATGCTTTATACTTGATATTTGTGTAGTGTTATCAACATATAATCGCTTGCATTACTAAATTATTAATTCCTGTCTGATGCTTTGTAAGCATGTTAAAATGAAATACATTTATAGAAAATCATATCATTAATATAATACAAATACAATACCCAAAAGGTGAATCTAAAATTTAATTTGAATTAAGTAAAATATTGAATGTTATTAATGCCAGAAATTTGCCTGCAGAAATCTAAAAAAAAAAATAACCAGAATATTGTTGAAAGTAAAAAAATTGTTGAAAACATTTTTCTGAAACTAATTGTTTTAATATTAAGCAGCTACACACACACATAGCCAAAAACAAACATTACGTATGTGCGGAATCCGGTGTGAAAGATTTTATCCATTTTTATAATATTCAAAGAATTTTTTGAAATAACCAAGAAAAGGCAAATGATTTGATTGAAATATTTTAGATGGGAAATAAAAATGAGCTCAATTACATAACAAACGGACGATGCAATAAATTATTTTGTAAACTTATAAGGTTTGATCACGACACATGACTCAAAACTTTTATCTGCAGAAATGTATATTTTTTCTTAATTTTTATTTTTTGATTTCGCGAAAGAATCAAATCATTTTATTTTATTGTTTTTCATTTAATTTTTTTGTATTTTCTTAATGTTGTTGATCGCTTTCATTTCAGGTTAATAATAACAAAAGTTGCACAAAAAAATGATTATTATTTTTGCGTAAGTAACTACCTCTATCTCCTGAAACTTTGTTAAATGCCAACAAAACATACATATAAATTAAATATTTAATGACATATAATACTTTTATAAGAAGAATTATTCACAGCAAGAGAGCATCATCACCAAAAAGACACAAATATGTTATTATTACATATTAAAAACAAAAAACAAAAACAACATTAAAACCGAAAAAAGGAAAAGAAAAAAAAAATGAAAAACGGGAGAATAAACTATATTGTAAGAGCAAAACAGTTTACGTAAACATCGTGTAAAAGGCAGCAACATCATTGAAAATAATGCGTGTAGGTAAAAAGCAACAAACAACAAGTGAACAAAAAAAAAACTCGTTTTTTGACCTCAAATCAAATCATGATATCGCTGAGAAATTGCAAGAAGCATATAACATAAAATATTCTTTACTTAGTGCTAAAGTATATCAAAAAAAATAAGTTTAACGTACGAACGTATAAGTACAGACGAAACGTTAGTACATATTATAATACTCTATATGTATGTTTATAAATAAATTAAAAGATAAATTTCACCTTCTTGATTAAAGGGTACATAAAATGTTAAATTAAAAAGTAACAAAAGAGAAAAAAAAACATCAAAATAAATGAAAAAGAAAAGGAAAGAAAAATACTTAATATTGTGACTTAAAATCTAGCAAGAAAGATTTTTAAATGAATATTTCCTGTGTATTACTTAAATCTATAAAATTTATTGGTGGGAACAATCATCATTTTATTTCATAATAATTTATAGACGTTTGTATTTAGTTTGTTAATGAAATAAGATAATATATATATAAAATTGTAGCACACGTCCTACAGGTTGTCAGTCATACACTATGTATTCATTATGCTTTCATTAGTGTTATGTTTATGTAATGCGTTTTGTAAAAAATATGTAAACAACAACTGTGTAAGCTGTGTAAACACAATGTATACAGAATGTTTACAAATCTTTTACACGACGCATTACATTGACATATATATATAACACTTTGAATACATAATGTATACATAGTGTAAATTCTGATATATTTTACTTGGTTTATCGAGTGGCATTTGAAGTATATTTTTTCAATCTCTTCAATTATATATGAATTAATTAATAAGCTCTTGAAACTAATTACTTACTTCATTATGGGTAATAAGTTAAATGAATTCAATTCTGTTCTTCTAATTTACATTATGTCTACCTCTTTTGGTTATAAACTTATAATCGTTGTTCTTTGAATATATTTTTCAGTTTTTAATTTTAAGCAATTTTTTTTTACAATTTCTACATTGTTTACACAATTTTCCGTCGTAATTTTATAATTTAATAACCATCAATAATAATTAATCGCAAAGAAAATACAAAACTATATACTTTCGAAAATATTATCAAATGTTTAATCAACAAATTTAATAAAAAAAAAAAAAAAACTTAACGTTAATTAACATCAGCTTTATTTTTAAAAAAATAAATAAAATAAAATAAAAAAATGCAATTACGTTTTTGTTTAAAATACACTTATAAAGATTTCAGATAATTATATCTTATTGTTCTTCGGCCTCCTAAATAAACTAGATATTTTAAATTATTTAATGACCTTGAACTATTAGTAATAGTAGCAGTAGGTATATATTATGTACATAAATTACATTAAATTACCTATTATTGGTAGCATATAGAAAAGAAAGGGCAACGTCGCATATTTATATATTAAATTAAACTGTATGTACTATATGTATGTTGCATATATATACGATGAGTAACTTACAGGTGAGTTTTTAGTAGTGAACCGAATTATAAAAGTATTATGCGACCGCTTGAGTTTGTTTATAAATTATTTAATGTTAGCTACTTACATTTAAAATGTTGTTTTTAGCGTTGCAGAAAAAAAAAAAAAGTTGCAATAAATTATATTGTAAAGAAACCGGTAGCATTTTGGTCCATTCAGTTTATAACATATATATAAATTTTGCATCTGTATATAATAAGTAGCTACATATATGTATATACTTTTGTTTCCAAATAAATCATGATTAATGTTGTTTATCTTAATATTCTATATATTAATTTCTTGTTTTATTTTGAATATATATTTTCCATTTATAATTCATACACTTCATATAATTGTATTTAATAATTGTGTGTATGTTTCACTAAACCCACAATTCAATATCTCTATTATGCAATTTCAATTCCAATAATGTAATTTAAGTAATTATTATTATAACAAAATAAATACCATAATATCAGCAGTTTATGAGTATAATAGTCAAATATATATAAATATATATATAGAGAGAGAAATAGCTATTTAATAAAAGGGAATTACTCCAATCAGGTAGATAAATAGCTTCTAACAAGGGATTTATTTATTCAATTACAATTTGAATATATACGTACGATTTTATATATGCAATATTATGTTATATATAAAGCCATTAGTTACTTGTGCAAAATATTATACCTTTAGAGCTCTATTCAACCTTTAAAACGTGCATTATATCTATTCTCGCTATTATTGCTAAAACTATTCAATTATCTAGACATACATAGAAATTTTTTGTATAACAATGTAATAATCGCAAAATCAGGTAATGCTTAAAATATAACCAAAATGTACAGTATTTTGATTATAGGGCGTGAGGGTTGAGGGTAAATAAATACATTTTAATTTTAATTTTATTTTATTTTCATATTGTTGTTGGTTATTGTATTCGATTTAAGTATTTTGTTACGCTTATAACCTCAATAAAGCATAGATCTCTTCATCGTATCAATAATAATATTTCGTGATTGTTATTGTGTTGATGTTGTGTATTTAACTTTACCAAATACAATAGATTTTTATTTTGTGCGAATTTTATATATATTAATATTATATAGAATAGAAATAAATCACAATGATATACTATTGACATTTACGGCTTACACGGTATGCATACACTTATAAGGATATTTTCAATGTAATAAATTTAATTTATTTTATTTAATTGATCATTTACAATAATTTATTTGAAAAAAAAAAAAAAAATCGTGATAAATTTACAGTGCACGTTCTGAATTATGAAAATTTCGTAAACCGGATAATACTACTATTTTGAATTCTAATTGCACAGTTTGTTAATATAAAAAAAAAACAGCAAACAGATAATTTAGAATATAGATGATGATAAATTAGCTAAGAAAAACTTACCGGAAAATATTTATTTACTTTTTAATTTAATTTATTTATTTTATGTTAAAATTTAATGAGTTATTAAAACATATTGTTTTAATAAATGCCGGCCTAATCTAAAAAAAAAATGAATGTAAAAATAAAGTAATTTTATTTAACTTTATTTTACTTTATTCAAAGTAATATCGCCTTTAAAGTAAATAATATTTTCTTTGATTATATTAAAGTAATTTATACTTCCAATGAAGTTATTTTTCCTTTTTACATGTAAGTAACTGTACTTTCTGTAAAAGTAAACGAAAGTAACTTTACTAAAAGTAAAAATTACTTTTTAGGTCGTTTAATTTACTTTAATCAAAGCAACTATTTACTATATGTATACAAAGTAATCACCAATATTATTCTGATTTTTTTTATTCACTTGGTTAAAAGTTAATGTTATTTTTTTAAATATTGATAATACTTTTTTCAGAGTAATATATGTCGTCTGAAGTAAATTTTACTTTCTTTAAACGAAATATAAATTTATAAAAATAAATTTTTCATTTCGTAGCGATACTCAAAAATAAAAAAAGCCATTTTGAAAAATTAATCTCATTTATTTAAAAAAAAAATGTTTATTTATTTTATTTTACTTATTTGTTCAAAGTAAAATAAATTTCTGGTGTATTGATAGAAAGTAAACATATAAAGTAGCAAATACTCTTTTAAAAGTATTTTATGCTTT
Source organism: Catotricha subobsoleta (assembly GCA_011634745.2). Taxonomy (NCBI): domain Eukaryota; kingdom Metazoa; phylum Arthropoda; class Insecta; order Diptera; family Cecidomyiidae; genus Catotricha; species Catotricha subobsoleta. Next base: position 16,516 of record JAABKK020055088.1, read on the forward strand.
GTCCAAATAGTAAACAAGAAATACTATTAAAATTAAATTATTATCCAATTTATTTATATGCACTACATGTAGATTATGTAGGGGTCCGGTCTCCATTCGGCCACTAGTTAACGAGATTAGAGAGATGGACAGACATTAACAACAAACAAAAAATTGGACCTTTGAGTTTTAAGAATAGATTTAAAATATGTAAAACAAAAAATTAGACAAAATATGATTCCAGATTGAAAATATTGTAATCTGTAGTAAATAAATAAAAACAAATATATATAATAATAAATAAATAAATTCTTCTACTTTTCGTGTCGATTTTCTATTTTAATTTTATAGATATACTTATAGTTTATTAGTAAATAATATAATGATTGATAATGGAAGTTCTATCTTTTATTTTTGCTTGTGTTTTCTTTCTATTATCTCGAAAATCTATATCAAACATATATATTTTTTTAAATATGGTAATAACTATAAAAATGAAGCCGTATAATTATTCAATCAACTTTTGGTAGCTTGTTTTACTGGCGTTTATAAAAGTTATTGATCAGATGATTATTATGATTGACTATATAAAATCTCTAAAAAAGAAATGTTGACGAAATACTATTTTCTCAATTTTCTATGGGCAAAATAGAAGAAGCATTTTCATTCAGATACGATGAAATTTATCCGAACTCTTCATAATTTTAAATTATTGTATGAACATAAGTAAATTCATAAATAAACAGCATTTTTATATATAAAATAATTTAATTACTTAAATGTATTGATATATTATAGATCCAAAAAAAAATAAAAGAATCTCTTCTGATTATAGTAATAGTTCCTATATAAAAGATAGTTGAGACCATATAACGTACTCACCATCACTTCACCATTTCTCAAAACGGTCATGCAACCTCAGAAAAATTAAATTCATTAGATTATGTATCATTTTACTATATTTTTCTAATGCTTCGTTGAGCGAATCATTTTTATATATTTTTCTAATGCTTCGTTGAGCAATTATTTCAATAGTGTTTCATTAAATTTAATTACTTAATTTATTAAAATATTTAGTAAAGAAAAAAAAAATGAAATAAAACATAAAATACGAACATGAAATTTCACTGCAAACTTCACGTGGTGAAAAACTACAATTTTTATGTTCAAGTTGCAGTACCGTTTTGAGAAAGGAGAATGAATATTAATTTAAAAAAAAAAAACCGTTATATGTCTCAACTATCTTTTATATAGTAACAATACTTCTGATTATATATGGCGAAATAAATATATAATTGATATTCTTAGTTAGATTTGATCAAAAATTGATAATTTCTATTTTCTCATAGAAAATAATCCAGACCCTAGTGAAAAAAATGATTATCAATTAATTTCATCCCATACGGTAGTATGCAATACTTCAAATTCATACCATAAGGGGGTATAACAAGGTATATTATGGGTCTTGCATACCATGATTATATCGTACTATGGTATAACAAATTAATACCATAGTACGGTATAATTATGGTATGGAACTCCCAAAATATACCTTGTTATACCCCCTAATGGTATGAATTTGATGTATTTCATACTACTGTATGGTATTAAATTATTTGATAATAATTTTTTCACTAGGGAACCACCCGGTATATACGACAATCGGCAATTTTTAATTGGAATATTAGATATTAGTGATTATTTGTTTATTACTGCAACCGGTCTTCAAATTAATAAAAAAAAATATTTTTAAATTTAAAAAAAACACACATAAAGAAATTTCCTAAGTAATAATTTTTTTTTTTTATATAAATAACAATATGAACATTGAACAATAATAATAAAAATAAAATGAAAAAAATATCCACCATAAAATATTATACATACTTATTTCTATATATTAGATATATATATGTAATATAAAATATGGTTATACGCTAAATAAAATTTCAAGGAGTGTATTGAAAACGTTCACGTACACAACATTAACAATAAAATAATATAAGGTTTTAGTAGGTAATGAAGTTTTAGTTTAATTTTGTAACCGCAATATTAAAAAGCATAAAATTGTGCTGCAAATATACAATCGGATAATGCAAAAATTATTATAATAAAATATTTGTAATATACTTAGGGTACATAATATGTACATACGAGTATGAGAGAACTCTAACTAACTGAGCATTATAAAATCTACCTAAAAAAAAAAAAACTAAAAATGTACATAACATTCTATACAATGAATGACTTCATCACTTAATGTTCATATAGCAATAATGTAAAATGATGTAACTTAGACTTTTAACTGCCACTACTTTACCTATATATATATATATACATATACAAGAGCTAAAGCGCAAATATATTGCAATGTATTTGCTGAATTATTTATTCGCTGTAATATTATTATTTATATTCGTTTACCTTCATTTAATAGAGGGAATATGGTTGTGAAAGTCTATTTTATAAAATTTTATAAATTATATTTATATATATAAAAAAAAAACTGCATATCTTTCTGATATCACATAATATTATATATATTATATATATTTAATCGATTGGCAAGTATACAACATATATTCAATATTTGAAACATAAAATGATAGTTATTTTCGGTGTACATGTTAATTTAAGAAGTTAACCATTTTTCAAATTAAATGTAATGCTCAAACGAATCATTGAATATAAAACTAAAAATAAATTCAATTTTAAAATAAAGTTGTTTACAGTTGAACTCGCTTGTTATACAAAAATTATCTGTAAAATACACAATTTATTTATGTTGGTAATAACTGCTAATAGTATCTCTGGCTTTTCATGTGTAGGTTGAAAATAATTGTGGTCGTATACGGCGCGATGGCTTATTTAGCAGCAGAATGAAATATTAAAAAAAGAAACAAAACAAAAAAATAAAAAATAAACAAAATAAATAAACAACAAAACAAAATAAATAAATAAAAATAAAATATTATATTATTATAAAAACAAATAACTTATTTAAAGACATTTATTTATAACAAATAAGAAATAAATATTTTGTTTACTACTTTGCTGAAAAAGTGTACTTGTTAGAAAAAAAAATGGAAATACATAATAAACAAAAGAAAGAAAAACAGTTTTATGTGTGTTTGCAAGGAATTAGATATATTATCTTTATTATATAGGACTTTAAGTTATCTTAGATCGATATAATATGATATTTTGTGATATGAGCAAAATTTATATTTTCAACCATTTTCAAAGATATATATATATTTAATATTCCATTTTATGTATATAATAACGAATGGTTATTTCATTTTAGTGACATTTCGAATAACAAGTTTCAGCCGAAGATGCTTTAACAGCTTTAACACCCACAATCTTTCACTTAATTTTTTGGTTTTATCGTTTGCATCGATAATCATTTCATTCCCATAATCCACAGTTCATTTTTTTTTTAAATTAATTTAAAATATTTTATTTTTCGTAAATAAAACCAATCAAATTATTATTATTATTGGTAAGTATATGTTAAAAAAGTGTTGTATATGTCAATTTGTGCATCGGTTTATTGCTTGAAAAATTAAAATTATGGAATTTTATTGCGAGTGACTTTAAATTTGCTAAACAGAAAGGACAATAAACTCATAATCAATGTTCGCAAAGATGATTTTTACCAAAGGACACAGATGATCAGATTTTTTTAATATAACTTTGTAATAAATTGGAAATTAATGAAATGGTTTATTACAGAAAAATGCTGATCAGTATCAGGAATAATTCCACATCATCTAGATGATGTTTTTATAGATGATTTTGAATTTAAGCAACTATTGCATACAATAAAAAGCGAAAATTTGAAATTTGTACAATACATTTATTTCTGTAACTAATCAGCAATTTTCTGTTAAAGACCATTTTAGGAACTTCCAATTTATTTGAAAGTTATATGAAAAAAACTGATCATCTACGTTTTTTGCTCAAAATCATCTTTGCAAACACTGCTCATAATTGTTATTTAAAAAAAAAAAAAACGTTAAATAGTACATTTATGTATTTTCCGAAATATTGTGATAGGCATAAATAAAGTAGGCTTAATGCTTACAAGTTAAATCTAACTTGATTATAAATTGAGTTTTAACAATTTTTTTTTTTAAATTTTGATTGAATATAGTGGTCTATGGTCTTGACTCTTGATAAACGTCAAAATACTGAACATTCTAAAAACGTTTAAAATATATTGCATACGATATCAATCCTATCAATCGAATATGCTCTTGTGATAAGATAAAATCACTTATCAAAATAGTTTCTCACAGCTGCGCTACTGTGTTCATAATCAAGTAAATGAAATTGTATGGAATATTTTTGAATCAATAAACTTTTTCTGCCGGTTACATTTAAAGCGACCATTGAAATATTTCTCTATTATTTGAATTCAAGCGATTTATATGAGAGAAAAGAAAAAAAATATTTGTCACTTTTTAAATCATTCCATTTTAATTTAATATTCTTCAACACGGCATTAAATTATAATACTCCGAATAAATAATGTGCATCGCACATTGCAAACCATTTTTTTTTTTTTAGTTTGTATTTTTATTATTATTATAAATGAACAAAAAAATTAATATTAATAAAAAAAAAATTAAAAATATAAAAAATAAAAAAAAAACAAACCGACACATATAAAAACTAAAACACCATATGCCTCCTATTAATTTTAATTTATATGAAAAGCTGAAGAAAAAAAAAATTATTCAACTCATCTTAATGCAATGAAGAAAAAAAAAATTCTTAACCCTCTTTTGAAGAATATTATTATTATTATTATTGTTTTTTTTTTTTTTTTTTTTTTTTCGTATAACCGACCGACTGCTGAAATTAAACACAATTGTTTGTAATAGGTCGCGACTCAATATGTGTGGCATTGCAGCATTGGATATGCAATGAAGGTCTTTCATGTACCATTGTACAAAAAACAAAAAAAAAATGTGTACAATGGAGGTACATGATGTACCATGTACAGTTCAAATATAGCTATAACCCAGCAGTCATTTAAATATTTGTGAATATCAGCTTCTTTTTTTGCCTCAGCTAAAAAAAATAGATATTCAAATAATAGTAAAATCGACGAGAATATATATTTTTTTTTATTTTTCAGTTGAAACTAAAATAAATTATAGTTATATTAAATCTGACCCTATTTTCTATTATCAATTTATAAATTGTGGAACAGATAGAATTAGGAATTTACAATGCTCATGAAAACTTATGATAAAAAAACAGAAAAAAAAAAATCATAAATGCATCTGAAATGTTGTAATAGAAAATAGAGCCTAACCAACTGTCTTTTTTTTTTTCGTAAAAAGTTTTTTTTTTTTTTAGATTTGGAATAAATTAAGTAAGTTGTCCTATCATATTTTGTTTTTTAAATAAAATATGAGGACGGGATATAGTGGTAAGCAATGAGTTTTATTTATGCTTTAAATTATCAAGCTGATGGTTGTCATATTGTCATACAAATATAAGTGTAAAATTGACGATTTTAAAGCAATTGCAATAAACCGCCATGATTCATGTATGAAAATAATCGGTATTACAATTTATTTATTGTAAACATTGAGGTGCATTATACAACTCTGTAAAACCAGATTTTATATTTTTAAACAGAATCATACTAGAATGGTTCATATTTTTTTTTTTTTACAATTTAGCTTTGATCAAGAAAGAAAAAAAAACAATTGTCATTAAAAATTAAAACAGTGAAAACCGTCGACATGAATTAATAATTTAATTTTAATTGAATTTCGTTTATTTAAATAAAAAAAAATTTAAGTACTGTAATTAGTTCGGTACTTTGCAATATGGTTGATTCATATCAATTATAAAAATTTGATCAATATATTGTTTAATTTTTAAAGTAATTTTCATTTTTTTAAAACTGTAATTAAAAATTGATTATTTTGAAAGATCGATTAATAATTAATTGTGTCACAGACACAGCTGATAGTTTTACAGCTGATTTGTATACAGCTGATGTATAATTCCTTTACCTAATCAGACAATCATTTAGTGTCGCATATAATATATACTCGCGTCTATACATATTTTCAATGAATTAATTGGCATAGAAATGGATATTTTTGAGAAAAAAAGACGTCTGACGTGATCAATATAATAAGCACGTATACATTTTCATAATAAAGATAATATGACAATAATTATTAATTATACATATATTTTTTTATTTTATTATTATTATTATTTTTTTTTAAAAAAAACTTTCGAACATTAAAGTCTACTTTACAACTGATATGTCATTGAGGAGATACACAGGTACACACATATTGCATGCAGTAATGTTGGAAAGTTTTGTTATTATATATTTTATTTTATTTTTTTAAATTATGTATAATAACCTCAACTACAATTTTACGAATGACTATTGGTATTTTAATGAAAAGATATATTACAATTACAAATTAAATGCTCTTATGGAAATATCTCAGAAATTCTTCGGTATAAGTCAGAAATATTTTGTAATTAAAGTAAAATTATTTCTCATAATGGGCTTAAATGCTGTGTCTCATGTATTTTTGAACAAGTATTAAGAATTCGCACGTATTAACAAAATATATATATATATACTTACTTACTTATTAACTATACCCTCTATCCGCTATCTTTTATATAAATTTTTTAAATGTTCAAATGATTTCAAGGAAAAAATTATAAATATAATGTATATTTGGGTCAATAATTATACCCAAGCACACCATACATTAAGATTTTAAGGTTTTTTTTTTCTTTTCTTTTCGCTTCGTTTTTGCCACTGTACTTCAAATAGCAATAAGACCAGGTTTTAATGCAATATACATATTTTAATACGACGATTTGAAACATTTATAATTGCACTCTCAGTCTCATTTCACCGAATTTTTTAAATGCTGAACATTAGTATAGGTAATTAATATTATATATTTGTAATGAACCGGAATAATAATACATTGTTGCAAACGAAATAAAATATAAATAAACTGCAATTCGATATATTTCAGCTTCTAAGTGGTTAAAAAAAAAAAATTATTGTAACTTTTGAATGATATTTAAAATACTAATGAAATACTTATGGCTGTATTCATACATGCGCACGCTTTTTGTTTTTGGTGGGGGGTAGGAGTTAAATTTGAAAAAGTAAGATATAGGGTAATATTTTCCAAAAAAAAAAAATGTGTGATTCTTTCTTCTTCTTTTTTTTTAGGAACAATTACAAGCGAAAAAATTCGCGCTGTATGCAAATCGAATTTTGGAAATCAAGGCAGGGTAATTCTTTAAATCGAGAAAAACATACTATTTTGTCCAAAATTGAGGTAGGGCGCTGTTCATATATTACGTAGTGCGCTAATCAAGGGGATTATTATTAATAATAAAAAAAAAAAAAAATTGAATTTGTGTTACGTAGCACTTATCTTTAATATACTCTTGATTGAAAAGGAATCTGAAGAAACTCTTTTCAACTATTTCACTTATTTTCTAAATTGTAGATTCATAAAGTAAAAATAATAAATGATATTTACAATACTGCTACTAGCCTACTATATATATATATATACATATATATATTGTCATTATACTCGAGCTCATGTGGAGTAAATAAATGAAAACTATTCAATAAAGAAAAAAAAAATTATTACAAATTTCATATGGCATTCATTACAAATAAACACATTACACAAATAATTTGCAAAATCTCTGCCCTCTGGTAGCTTTATATATCTGCATAATAACATAATATTTTATGCATTAAACCATTTACAATGGCCGTATATAAATTTTCAGCTATTGAATTTTTAACAACGCGTGGTAAACATTTATTTAATTGTTTGTTGTTGCTTTCAAATTGTATCTAAAGTAAGTAAGTAAATATATTTTATGAAATGTAAAACCTTAAGTCGATAAAAAAAATAATAATAGTTTGTTTTAATAAATAATTTATATATTATGTTGTCTGTAAATGTGTTACAATATTAATTTAGCAAAACAGTTAATTTTCATTAAAATTTCTAGACCCATTTTTAATGTATTTTATATACAAATAATGAAATACAATAAGTACAAAACGTACGTCAATATGACTTTTGTATTATATATGTACATATTATGATTATTATTATTTTATTTTATTTTTTTTAATAAAACCGCGGCTTAGACAGTTTTTTTTTCTTTTTATTTATTTATTTAGTTTGTTTTCTTTTTTTTTGCTACTTATTGCTTATAACTTTTAAATTGAAAAGTGTGTATGTTATATTATTGAACTTATAATAGCCTATATAGGTACACCAATTACCTCTACTTTGTGTATTTATAATAAAACCGCGCGTTGAAATGTTGTTTTTTTTTTCATACATATTTAATAATATATAAATATATATATGCCTATATATATACATAATATACAATGCATATTTGTGTATTCGAGCAATTTTTATATTATGGTATACAAAATGGATATGGATATTATTTGTTATTTATACACTGTGTCAGCCAATTTTCAAATAACAATTGTTATAGTTTTGGTTTTGCAAGTAGAATTCTACTTAACCCACCACAATTTAGTTTACGGTTGACAGAACACTCTATTGGCCAAATACAATTGTTCGTTTGGTTTGACGCATCCGATGATATTTGTGTGAATACAATATATATTTTATACATGATGCATAGATTTGGTTAGATGTCGTACCTACTATATACATTATACATATATCTCTATTTAATATACAATCTGATGTTATATACATATAGTGGTTTGTATAAAATTTTAATGATTATTTTGCAATGTTGACAATGATGATGAAGAGGTAGGCGGACTACAATATATATACATATATCGTTAAATATATATATACTTATACCATATATAATATATTATACATTATACACATATATACACAAAGTTATGCAAGTATAGCTATGTATATAGAAATGTGTTCCATACAGAAAAAATAAAAACCCTATATTGCATTCGACAAATATGCATATTTGCATGCTCATGATGTTGCATTAATTCCAAAACAGGATATCAATCAGCCCTCCCAAAATCAAAATACAATGGCGTATGCGGGTAAAATCATTGAACCTAACAATACATTTATTATACGTTGCCTGCATCCATATCCATATATATATATATATATATTTTATAAAATATATTTTCTATATAAGTACATATTATGAAATTATATATCTTTTATGCAACATAATATTACACATAGATGAAATATGTATATGTGTAAAATTGTATATATGCATATATTTATAATATAGTCGATGCATAATCTTATAAACAGATAATTAATATGTTATTAAGTTATTTGTACAATCGGTAAATTATATTTTGAGAAAATTAGATTTAAGGTTATTACAATATTATTATTATAATATTAACATGAAACATTATACATATAAACAATATAAGAAATTTATTTTAGTGATTTTATTTGAATTCCATTCAATTTTGTATAAACAATCTAAATTTATTGAGGTTTTCAAATCTGATGAAAACTATGAAATTTTCTTTAGCTGGTGATCTTAAATCAATAATATTTATTATATTCATTTTATTTGAAGAAGACTCTATGGTGTGCAAGGTAATAGCAACAAATCCCTAAATTTTATTAAGTGCACTCTAATAATTTTGTTTGAAGTGCTATCGCACGACTATGTTGAATATTTAAAATATTTTAATTATATATACTCAATGATAGGAAAGGCTATAGACTTAATCTGTTTTTCGGCAGACAACAAACTACAAAAAAAAAAAAAAGTGATATAAAAGTAAATAAATAAATTTAAAAAAATTCAATAACGTTATTTCTTGTTCTTTAGTTTATATTTTTAATTTATTATTTTGCTTGATTTCGCAAACTGATTATAAAATAATTTGAATGCATGAAAACTACAAAGCTCACACAATTTTAACAAATTACAAATAATACATATATTCACTATATCCCGTCAAGCAGGTCAACAAAATTAGCGGCGCATATTGAATAACTGGCGCCTAACCAGACACACAAAATTATATTTTGTATTTTTATTGCAGTTAGCACCACAACAACTGTGTGGTTCATAATTTATTGAAATGATTATTTATTTCTTTGTGTGTGATTGTCATTTAATGCATCAGAAAAGTATTGTGATGCTGAAAAAAGTGATAACTGGACCGTGAAATTTAATTTTTATCATCTATTAAATTTAAATATATCGTATGTGTTATATATTGAAAAATTTATTTGCTTATAAATAACGTAGATTTCTAGAAACAGGGTAATTGCGACGTTGGACAGTTGTGTGTCAATTCAGTAGAATGTATATTATTTAAATATAGGAATGGATAATCAAGCCTCATATGATTTACTTTTGAAATGCATTTTATAATCTCAATTTTTCTCATGTTTTAAGATGTTCCACTTTTAAACTTACAAATTAATAATAATAGAAAATATTTTCAAAGAACTAATAGTAATAATTCAAGATTAGTTTGAATAACTTTCGACAAATTCAATGACTTTTCAAATATATGAATTTTAACTCGTCGAAAGTTATCCAAACTAATCTTGGATTGTTAATCGAACACGCCTATTATAGTCATCAATAAGATGAGCTATCATATGGCAATAATATTAGATCTTTCTGATTAAAACATAATTTTAATATGCTTTTCCTTTTGTTTCCAGAATCGAAGAAAGCAACCGATAAACATAATCATGCATATACGTTCCAGCACAGTAGTTAATCATGGGCTGCCTAAACCATTATGCTGTTACAAACGAACATGCAAATAAAAGTAAATACGTAATTGAAAAGCAAACTATAAAAAAAAAAAAAACTATTCGAATGTAGATATTAATTTATTTAACAATACAAATTTAAAAATAGATAGAGGTAAAATTGTACCTACGGAAGTTTTCAATTCGTTGATAATTTATAGTAACTGCATAGTACTTATACCAAACTCTACGCGGCTCTATCTACCTACTGAATATGTTTATAAATTGTACATAATATAGAAATTAATGCAATAAATTATTATATTTGAATTCAAAATTCCAAATACACTTATTACATTGGTACCTACTATAAACCGATATTATAACTTAATTCGTTATATTATATGAAAATTGTAGGTACATGGGTACACACATAAATTGGAGAGTAGGTAGCATTTTACGTTACGATAACGTAATTGGTTTAATGAATGTGCAACGAATGCGTTTGGTGCAAGCTTACCGATTGGCACAAACCATCAGAATAAAAGTTATGTAAATTCTGTGTAGTCTATGTCTATCTATATTTAGTATAGTATTGTATATTGAAGTAAAATAACTTTCAAGTAAAAACGATTTCATATATTTTTATTTAAATGTATAAAAATAAAAGAAATATTTTTGATTTATTGCAATTTATGTTAGCAAGTCTTTTGGTCTTAGGTGCAGTGCATATATTGTTACTCTCCATTTGTTAATAAGATTTCTTGTGCACATAAAAAAATCATTTTCACATTTTAAATATATATTTCTTTTCATTATTGAGACAATTTATTTGAGTTTTACGTACTTTAGATTATTTTTATTATAGCGATTAGCCTATATATTCTCAACATATCCAATCAGAAAATATATATCAGAAGAATCAGAATATGTGATATGTCTTTGTCTGTACCAAAAAAAAAAACAAAAATCTGAATATTTTTGATATACCTTTATTATTCGAAATAGAAATAGAATTATTTGGCGAGTGTAAAAGAAAAAAGAAATCGAAAGAGCAGGTTTTTTTAGCTTTTGCTTTTTGTAATAAATATTCATTGATCAAATGTTGGGAAAAAAATTAAAACAACTTAAACATAGATTTCGAAACATAGTTCAGTAATTTTCATATTATAGAAATAATACACAATCATAGTACATATATTATTATGTTTATGGGAAATTAGCATTATAGTAATGAAGATATTCGACAAGTTTTGAATGTAGGTTCTATTGATGAAGCAGCAAGGAAGTGTAGATGGTAATCTATTCTCACCCATTCTACAAACATGTCCAAACTACCTCAATCTACTCTTTCTTGTTGCTTGTTGAAGTGGTTTGGACATGTTTGTAGAATAGGTGAGAATAGATTACTAAAAAGAGTTTTGAAGGTTGAAGCTGTAGGTGTTAGAAGTAGAGAAAGACCTAGAAGAAGATTTATAGATTCAGTTAAAGAGGATGTAATTGATAGAGATTTGATTTTAGATAATAGAGTTCTTGAATTAACTTAGAATAGGCAGGAATGGAAGAAGGTTGTTAAGGGACCTTACGCTGAAAGGCATTAAATGGCCACTAAAGTATGACGATGACGATGATGATGATGTATTATGTCTGCTTAAATTAGTTTCGTTTTTTCATTTAATATTTTGTTATACTATACATACTTAACTTATACATGCATATATTAATGTAAAAGGTCTTCATTTCAATTCAGATTTTTTGCTACCAGATCAGAAAAGAATAATCCAACTAACATTCTCATTATCGATTTACATGGATTAGTTAATTTAAGAACTTAACAAAAATAAATCCTCTACTTCATTTCAATTTCATCAGCATCACACCTAACGAATTAATTACAATAATTTATGATATTAACCAGGGACGGACTGGCCATATAAACTGCTACATCTCAGTAAAAATTCTGTTAGCTTTACTGCAAATAAAAACGCTAAAAATTGGATTATTTTGAAGTTACAATCTCTGGCATGTTAATTGATGATGAAAACATTGATGACGATGGGATACAACCAGTTACCAAAGTATAACAAACAATAAGAAGATATGTATGTTAAATTTTTAATATTGGCCGAGGCTTTTAAATCAAAATTATACCGGTAAGTCGAAAAAAAAAACAAGCTGCCAATGGATTGGTATACGACTGCATTTTTCGTAAACATTTATATTTTTACGTACTCAAAAAAAAAAAAAATGTACGAAACCAAAAATAAGAAAATGAATAATTTAATAATTTTTCTATCTTTTTATTTTGTTTTAATATTTGTTTTATTTTTGTTTATTTTATTTTTTTGTCATCGCATTTGCCATCATTTAAAATAAATAAAAATAATTCGCAGAAATTTATTGCGAAACTTCAATATTTCACTTTACTTTAAAAGGTTATTATTCATAATCAATACATAAAATTAAAAATAAAAAGTGTTGATCAAGTCAAAAGACCACATTCATCCATACTCGCGGTGAACACAACTGCATTCATGAAATGTAAAATATAGCTGGAAACAAGGACAAAGAGCGAAATGTCATCACGCACTTAATGGTTGAAAATGATGTCCACCTGCCTCTGTCTTTGTGACTCCGTCCATATAAATATGTTTTTATAGTTAATTTTTGAAAAAAGTAAAGTATGGGGATCGTGATTTTTTTTTTGCTCACATTCATTTTGTTTTTTTTTTTCGGATCGGCTAAACGATTTTTGATGTTTGATCCACCGTTGGACGCTGAATCGAAATTATAACAAAATAATTAGGTTTTGATTTTCAGTTGGACAAAGCCCAAGACCAAAACCTAAATATTTGTTCCTTCAATCCTGCGTCCAACGTGGACCAATTATTAAAATCCGTTCACTCAGCCCTGATAATTTTTTTTTACGCTTAATTAGTTCTAAAAACGAGCAAAATTAATTGGAAGATAAAATAATGCTATGAAAATAAATACTCGCCAAAAAGAAGCTCTGTACCAATCTAATTGTCAGCGATTCTTGGACCTAAAATATATTTACATAAGTTTTAATCTAAGAATGATTCAGCTCAATTGCATTAATATTTACAACACGATGTTCGTTAGAACATGTAGATGTAGAATGTTCATTATTAATTTAAATTAATTATAAAGATAAAATAAAAAACAAAAAGTAAAATGTTTTTTTTTTTTAAAAAAAACCATCTTGTTTTAAAATGTTTAAATCATAATAAAAATCATTTTATTTAAACTGTTTCCATCCCTGTTCTAGCCAAAGTTCTATTGAAATGGATTTACATAAAACAAGCATGGAAAAGCCAGGGAATTATTTGATTGATCTAGAAAGTTCAACTACTTTTCGATCATCGCAAATAGTATCCTTTTTGTTTTTACCTTTTGCAAACGTGTTAGTTTAATTTTTTTATTTTAGGATTACAATTCATTCATTTTATTCAGTAATGTCAGTTGGTCACCTTTGAATCTGAACCCTTCATACACGTTCTTTAACTAAACAGTTAAATTTAATAGAAATAATATGCGTGATTATGATTACAATGCTTCAGTGGAATATTCTCTACAAAAATTATTGAAAATAATTTAAATATTCTAGTGCTAAACTCATTCCATTAAAAAAAATGTATCTTCAATTTGAATACAATATGAATACTTCTTTTAATTGCCAACAAACCATTGCGATCAAAAATTAGCAATGGCCAGTTTGTACATTGTAATTTATTATATAAATTTCATATATGTGGTTTGATATTTGATAATATTGAGAAAAATATAAAAATAAATTTCATTGCATGTATACACTAACATACCATATACCATTACCGGCACTGCAGCATCATCAGCAAACTGTTCTTAGTAAAAATTATGCAGACAAATTTTCCTGCAGCGCGCGATATTAATAATAAACTTTGTGGATGCATACAGAAATTATATGTAGAATACATATTGTCGTTTATGACGCCGCAAATTATCATGAGAGGTCAATAACCACATTTATCTTCTTTTTTCTTTTTTCTTTAAAAAAAAAAACAAACATATATGCAAAAAATAACAAATTTAATTATTAAATTATCTTCTATTCTCTCGATGTTCAAGCAAATTATAAATATGTAATATGTATATACATACATATAAATATATATATTGGGGTGACCCAAAAAAAAGCAATTTGTCGTATTTCGGAGTGATATGATTATACAGATTGTTCTATTTGTAAAAAAAAAGAGTATCCATTGGATCAAATTGTACCGTACACTTTTGGTTTCTATTTCTTGAGTAGGTACCTATTGTTTTGGATTATTTAGTGTTTTTTTTTAATTCATAAAAATTAGAAGCTTTAAAGATTTTCTAAGTACTTAAAAAATATTTATTTTCTTAATTGTTCTTGACTTTCGACCCGAAATACAACAATTTAACTTTTTGGGTCACTCTAAATTTTTTATTTCATTATTTTGTACAATAACAACTATAGTGAACTTAGGCTGACTGTATGCCTGACAAACTGAATATAGGATCAGTTCATTATGAGTAAGTGTATAAACTTATACGATGTTCAATCCACACATACGCTTATACAATCTATTTGATATGGCTGGCACTCCTCCTAATCACTATAAAATCTTTCATTTCAATAGAAATTAAATAATAAATAAAAGTCTTTATTGAATTTTAGTTAGAATATAAATGAAGAGTGCATGAATGCAAATATAATTCTAGAGATTTGATCTGGATATTTTAAATACTAAATATAAATTAAATTAATATTACTATATTTTTATTGAATAATGTGTCTCAATAAATGAGTGTGAAATGTGAAACCATTTTATAAACATTATTATTGATAGGAAATACTTTAGCCATATAGATGTCATATACGCATAATTGCATAATTGCATATGCATATAATAAGCTCACGTATTATTATTATTATTATTTTTAAAAAGTTATTTCAAATTTGGTTTACATGATTCATGCTCAATTTAAATCATTTCCCTTCCCACTCCTATAGTGTAAGGAACACAGAGTGTATTACACACATATGCAAACAGCAAAATAAAAATTGAAATATTGAGAATGACTTAGCATTATATTCATTGAAATGATTCCTTAAAAAAAAGAAATGTCTACATCAATATACCGAATAGAATTGTTTACAGGTGCAAGTTAGTGAACATAATTTCTTGTTATGAAAATAAAATAAAATATGGACCCTTTTCTTATTCTTTTGCAATTCCAAAACTTCTGAAATTAATCATATTACCAACCGTTAGTATTATTGAAATTTAAATGAAAAACTTGAGACACATTTCTTTGTAAAGTTTTGTCAGCTATGGAATTGTGATTTATCTTTTTGTTACTTTATTGAAAATATGCGAATCGTCAGAAAGTGGCAAAGATCTTAGGCAACAGAGATATTATTCTTAGTTTTCAATTCATTTTTTTTTTTATAATTATTATTAATAATTTTTTATGTAGAGGAAGGTAGATACTTGAAATTTAAAATTCATAGCTTATAGTCATTTTTTTTCTCATACAATTACGGGTACGTATGATGACCGGATGAAGGAGATAATCAATCTTTTCTGTAAGCGTATATAATATGTCAGAGTTTTTTTTTGTTTTTTTGTTTATATATTTTTTTTTTTTTGTTCCAAATTCGTATAGCGAAATTATTTTAATAGTATATTTCATATGCGAGGAATTGTATTCTGAAAAAATCATCATACATATCAGATATATGTACAATTTCTACTTTGTACAATGGATACTATATTGGGTATCTCGCCGTGTATTTAAATCTTTAAGACAGTTTTTGTCGGTTTTGCAAAACACAAATACACATTTATTTTAGTTAAGCACCAAGATCTGTTTCTCACCTCATTGGATTTAATTTATTGCATGCATCGGACACAGTCAAATTTTCAACGAATATAAATTAATTGAAATCCTGAATACCAAATATTATTTAAACATTAGGCAGAGGAAACAAAAAAATTATGTTTGGTACAAATGTTTTTTTTTTTTTATTTTTTTTTTTTTTTTAATCCAAATGCATTGTATCAATTTTACATGATTTATTATTTAATTATAATGACGAGACATTTTTTTTTTTGTATAATTTGTTAAATTGGACTTTATACCGTAGCGCTGGTTAAAAAAAAAAATGGAAACACATCTATCATTAATTTAGAATTAAAAAAAAAATGCAACGCTTATTATATGTTTTCATTGTTTTCATTTTAGCAAAAGTTCTGCAATTTGCACCATGTTAATGATTTAATTTTTTGTGAATAAAGTTAATTGTATATAGAACAAACAACAGCGGTCTGAATTATAAAAAAAAATGACTTTTGAATGTATTAAATGGCCTGTGCTATTTTGTGAATTATAACTCAATTCAAGATCACTTCATAATACACATCAATATTATATGTAATCGTGACAATATAAATGTACTTTGTTATATTTCTGATCATAGATTTTACTATTAAGTATTATTTGGATAAATATTATATTTATTCTTGGCTTAAACTACTATAGAAAGTGTCTTTTATTTTTTGTGTTCTGTTAAGATTTATGGCATTTTCAGTAAATATATGCTGTTAGTGTTTAAATTTAATGTTTAATGTACATAAATATTATGTGAAATGTAAATAAATATTAATCTAATTGCATGAGATATTTTCATTTAATAAAAATAAAATCGATCTAGAGATTCAATTTATGTTTACCTTTCACATAATCAATAACAGCAACAACAAAAAAAAAACGTAATAAAAATAAAGGTCGAACACATTAGCCTAATTCTATCTATTTGGTTTACAATTCTTTTAAATATTTATGTTGTAATCAAAAAAAATTATTGATTTCGAAATCTACAGATTGATAGTGAAATCAAATGAATTTACAGTAGATTTATTAAGAAAATATAAATTATAAAGTGATTGTTTTATTGATATTTTAATGTGGCGTTTATATTCATGTACGTGAATAATAAAATATAAGTACCGCATGTCCGGATATACATTATTTATGATCCAATTAATATTAAATATATAATCGTAAATAAATGACTTTATTATATTATCATTCATTTATTTATTTATTTATTTATTTATTATTTTTTTTTTTTTTAGCAGAACTGATTATTTATTATTTACAATATATTTATAATTAAGAAATTTCAAAAAAAAAAAAAGAAAAAAAGACAAACAAATATTAAAGCCAGTAAAAAAATAAAGCAAAAAACATAAAATGATTCTACGAATCAAAGGTGGAAGACCATTGAATTATAATGATACTAGAATTGGGTTTCAGATGTCAGTTTAAGGTCAATTCTTTTCTACTTAAAAAAAATAACAAGCAATTAAGATTGCGCCAATTTACAATCGTGCTACTACACTACACTTAGAGCTTAGATTTATAGTTTTGAATGATTTTTGTTTTTGGTATGTTTGATTGAATTCTTTCAATTTTACTCTTATGTTAAAGTTTTGAAAGTAATGTATACTAAGATATTTTAAAATAAACTTTAGCAAAAAAGTTGTAATTTGGACTGTTTTGAAAAGCATTCAGGACTAGCTGTCGGTTCCCATAGGATTTTTAGCATTTATTCTAAGGCGAGTAATTTATAAAAATAAGAAATTTAACGCATTCTTAGCCATATTTTTTTTTTTTTCAATTCATAGGAATTTCAATTCGATGTCATTGGGTTCAAAAATTGAAAGAATTGATGGCTTACTATTTAGAATAAGGGAAGATGAATAAATTTACGAAAAAAAAAAATTAAATATGGGAAAATGACCCACGTTACTGTATATCGTCAATAAACCAGTGATTTCAGTGCTGTTTTTCAATTAATAAATTAAATAAATACAGCAGAAATATATGCGGTATT
The DNA here is from genome assembly GCA_011634745.2 of Catotricha subobsoleta. Taxonomy (NCBI): domain Eukaryota; kingdom Metazoa; phylum Arthropoda; class Insecta; order Diptera; family Cecidomyiidae; genus Catotricha; species Catotricha subobsoleta. The sequence goes on from JAABKK020055088.1 coordinate 35,185, forward strand.
TATTATATCCATATATTGAACTGTTGCACATTTTATACTTTAAAAATTGTAAGATAAATAATTTTTACAACTTTTTTTCACATATTTGTTTTTCAAATCATCTTTTATGATATAAATTGAAAACAATCGATAATACATATATTTATATATATATATTAGGGTGACCAGAAAAAGCCGACATTCGAAATTTCAAGAGCCTAGATACTTAAAATGTTGCATTTCGAGGAAAACATAAACTTTCCAAAATATTTTTGAATTTGAATGACTTTTGACCGACCCGCAGAGCAGTTGAAATTTATAAAATTTGATGTCATTCTACGTGGTTTTAAACAATAAAAGAAAAACGAAATTTTCAAAAAAAAAAAGGTTTTTTTATATGAAAAATATAAAGTTTTTATACGAGTTGTTGCAAATGACCAGGAGATCATTTTATTGTAAAGTCGTTTTTTCTTTGAGAGCTATCTTCAGGGTCAGTTGATCAAAAACTAAGCTTTTGTCATTCAAATTCGAAAATATTTTGGAAAATTTGTTTTTTCGCGAAATACAACATTTTGACTAGCGAGGCTCTGGAAATCTCGAATTTCGATTTTTCTCCATACAAAAATTGGTCACCCTAATACATGTATATATATATAATTATAATCATTATTCATATTTTTATACCTGTTACATTATAGTCATAAAGTGTTTATTATAGATATTTAAGTAGCTCTTAAATGATTTTAATGTACAATTTATATCTGCAACTATATATACACTTTAATTGTAACAAATTAATAATATATGACGCATAAAATTATACCAAAATTATACTTACAAACTTAAATAGGATTGGTAGAGGTAGGTAGCTTTAGCAGCTGTAAGATCATATGCCTACATATTCGTTGACATATTTTATTACAATATTTAAATATACATTGGTCATATATCTTATGTATGTACTTATATTTAAACAGCGTACAGTACAATACCACTCATATGTAAATACTAACAAAATAAAAAAAAAATATATATATATATATATAAATAAAAATAAATAATAATAAATACAATATTTAAGTGGTGAATCATTTTTATTCGATTGGCGGTCGATGCTATCTCATATGAATACAAAGAAATGAATAGGTTCTAATCGTATAAAATATGCAAATTTGCAGATCAAAACAATTGAAATTTATTATTATAAATGGATGGAAGTGCCTATGCCTCTCTATGTCTATATATGAATATTCTTTGTTTGTATTATAAAATATATTATAAAACCTTGAAAAAAGAGAAGAATATTAAAACAAAAGGCCTTTTTTTTTTTTGCGTATGACTGTTTATCGTTTTAAATAATGGAATTAATAAAACAAAATTGAAAATTGTCAGCAATAAAATTATCTATACGGAATACGGCAATATATGATAATAAAGAATTATATACATATATATATGCGCATAGAAAAATAAATAAAACCCACCCACGAGTAGCCAACCCAGTCCGTCTTATTAAAGCAATGAATTTATTTAAGCTTGCATTTTATTGAAACTATCATTTTAATGGTTCTGTTTAAGCAAGTTTTTTTATTATTATTATTATTTTTTATTGTTGGTACACTCAGTATATTTGCTACGTAGGTGACATTATATTATGGACATATTATAAATATTGTACATTAGGGTGATTTGGACGTATTTCTCGACTATCGAAACTCTCACATAAACCCTTGATAAATTGATTGAGTAAAAAAAAAAAACTAACCGATAAAATATGGGAGTATTTGGAGATAATTTAGAACTAGTACCGAGCGAAAAAAAAATGAATAAAATTCAGGTAGTAAAATTAAGTTTTTGTTACTTTTTTAATTAAACTGTCTCCAGATATCTACTTGTAGTTAATGCAACACAGGGAAATTAATAATTAGAAGAAGAAAAAAGTGTAGATTGAATCAGCAAACACTTTAGGCCAAGCTTCTCTTTGCAGCAGGTTTTTTTAAAAACGTTATAGCTTAACTTTGGACCTGGTAGATTTCATTTATTGCAATAAATTTTCCTTTTTTTTATGCTAAAAATCAGATCTATTACCGATAGTTTCTAATTTGAAAGTAACTAAAAAACGACATCGGAATTTTTGTTTATCGGAAAAGTTTTATTAATATTAAAAATTTATGGTATTGGACCATTTATATAGTTATTGCAAAAAATAGAAGCTTTCGAAAAACTATCGGATCCTGAGCCTGCTTATATAACATCTTTTTTTATTACTTCATGCCCCTTATTGGTTATTATAAGATCCGGATTGAACAATGATTACGGATATTTGTAACACATTCAATTATATAAGAATTTTCTAGCGTTACATTAAGAACATTCAAATTTTTTATAATAAAATGACAAGTTTTTTTTTTATTAAAACCTGCATAAACCAAATTTAAAATGAGAGTATTTCTAGTTTTTTGGTTGGGTACCCACTTCAAAATAACATTTTCACATTTTAGCTTAATTATTATTTTTGCATGCCAAATCAGATGATCTACAATATCCTGGCATTTAGAAATGTAGGGAATTTATAAGCACCCTAACATAATATGCGTTCATAAATAAACAAGTAGAAAACAATTTTATTTATTTTTACTTTTTTAAATTATTTCCATTTTCATCACTGCTAGTTTTGAAATATTGTCAGTCATAATTCATTCAACTATATGTAACCTGGGCAATTTATTTTCTGTTGACAATTATTGAATTGAATGTATTTTACGCTGAATTTTATCATTTTTTTTTTTTTTTAATTGGCATAGTATTTTGAGTGAGTTGTGTTGATGAGATTTAATTAAATTAATACGAAATTATAAAGACAACGAGAAAAATATAAATGGTGAGTGACTAAATATTTTAGATGGATCTATATTTAAAACGATATTTTTATAAATGTTTATTTGTTTTTGTTTTTTTTTTTTATTGTATATAAAATAAACATAAAAGTGTAAAGAATTTTTGCAATGAAAAGATATTTCTAGCTTACCCCGACTTAATGATCAAATAGTTATAACGCCTGATAGACGGAAATTTCTGGTAAAATTTCACTATGTTGATTGCTTCATATTTTGGAACGTATGCAATTTTAAATGTACCTGAATTTTTTTTAAAATAATAATTACTATTTGTTGTAACGATTCTTTATATATTTCAATAACAAATTCACGAGCTCTTGAGAACTTAATAATCATTATTGAAGGTTATAAATATTAAGGCGCCTGATTGATTTAATAGAGGTCTAATTGATTGTATTACAAATGGTGAGTTTCCAAGAGTGCTTAAAAAACCAATTATTTTACCAATATTCAAATTTAAATTTAAATTATAATATTCAAACTTTAGACCTATATCACTTTTATCAAGGCGTTAGATTTTGTTTCATATATTAGTTACGTTTACTTATAGAAGGTTTTCAAAAGAACAATATATTGGGTAATGAATTGAATCTTTTTAAAATTTATCGGAAGAATAGAGAACATATAGTTAACAAGACAAGGTACAGTCAAGTACCTAGAACAACGAAGTGCAATAATGGAACTTTAGAAAGTGGAAAATTCAGTTCAATTTGCTGTCACCAGATGAAACAAATGTAGATAGCTTTTAATAATTTAAAACAAATATTAAATTTGAACACCTTTTAAATTTTTACTTAAATCTTTATTTAAACTTACATTTGGAATAAATTTTAGATGTATATGGTCAAGGCTCCGATTTGTTATATGTTACACTCAATATGCGTATTTTGGCCAATATCTTGAAAAAAAAAACATGAAATCCTAATAATTTTCTGATTGCACAATATGAAGATCCCAAAGGCCTGCATTTCGTACACACAATTTTTTTTTTTTTATCTCTGAGGGCTTCCGAGCTATAAGCGTTTAAAACCTCCCAACTCAGTTCGTAAATTTTGTAGTGTGAGACACTTTTAAACGCTTATAGCTCCGAAACCATCAGAGATACAAAAAAAAACATTGTATGCACGAAATGTGGGCCTTGGGGATATTCATATTGTGTAATCAGAAAATTATTAGGATTTTATGTTTATTTTTCAAGATATTGGCCAAAATATGCGTGTTAGTGTAACGCGATAGATCGGAGCCTCGACCATATTTACATTAACATGTTAAGATTATTTATAACTTTATTACTGAAGTATTGTAATATTAATCAAAATTTAATTTAAATTAATTTAGATTTAACTAAATGATAATTTCAATAACTTTTTTTTTTTATTTTATATTTCCTGAAAAGAAAAAAACAGTCTGTACAGGAATCTATTGACTCTTAAATAAATAAACAACAATCATCATTTTTAGTATAAACGCTTTTTTTTTTTAAGTATACACTTTATGCTGTGACCCTCATATTAAGTGATGCTGTACGCTATAAGCATATAAAATATAATACATTTAAATTCAAGTAACACAAAAAAGAAACAAACATTAAATTGATTGTAGGTACTCGTTATATGATGTAAATAAGTATTTAAATGCAATGATATCATTTGGTAATCATTTTTGTTAAATACAAGACTATAGCCATTTAATCAATTCGTCAATATTGCACACTGCACAGTGCACACATACTGTATATGATTATAAAATAATAATATAATGTAAATAATATATATATATATATTTTGTGTTGTGTTTTGGTTTTTGTTTTTGTTTTTTGTCACATTAATTTTTATACACGAAATTCACTAAAAAAAAATGTTATGCATATATAAATTTGTTGTAATTTGGTGCTCCAAGAGCACGGTATGAAGTTCCTACAATAGTAATAATACGTAGGAACTCTATACCTCGCTTGTGGCCACAACCAATCTGGTAAAAAAAAAAACAAAAAAACATTATATATATATATAACCAATCGAAGTTCGCCTCTTTGCGAATGATAATGACCTTTACACTGAACTATTTAACAATAGGCAAACAATTTCATTTCACTTTATAATTTATGTTTTTCATTTATTCAATTCAATTGTGCTTTGCACGCTAAATTATATAAACAGAAATTCACTAAACGCTGGCACACAATAAAAATACAATTTTTATAATTTCCACAAAAATTATAGATTTCCAAAAAAAATATTCATGTACGGGATAAGCGGCAACATCACCAAGAATTGAAGAAAAAAAACTTATTATTATTATTGTTTTTGTTTTTTTTTTTTTGCTCCATATCATTGTTGTTTTCTATATCGCCAATATTTCCAATTTGAATTTTAAGTTCAATTTATATTCGCTATATTTGTGCTTTTATTCCATTGGTATATTTGAGTCACTTATAGTAAATAAAATGACTTATCTGCTTGCTGAAATGTGTATTTAAGATGTGTTTGATGGTGTCTATAAATGCTTATAAATAAATAATATAGGCATTAATAACGTTTGATGCTAGAGCTCATCTTGTTGAATTGAATGTGTACGTATAAAAAAAAGTTTATTTAGCATCTATAGTTATTTGTTTTCCTTGTTACTGTGGATCCGTTAATAGATTTGATATTTTAAATCAATGTTCAATATCTAGCGATTCACTCTCACATTCTGTTACATTTTATTTATTAAATTTTATTATTGAATTCATAATTTTTCTCGGATTCAGTGAACCCACCTTTAAGCATCTGGTAAATATTAACCAATCTCTTGTCATATTAAATTTCAAAGTATTTCTATTTTTCGATTTATGCTGCTGACATGCAAAAATTTGTATGACAAATCCATAGTGGGGTCTTGATAACTTTCTTCGATATTTTTAATTAAATAGAAAATGTTGAGCCAATGAAATATAGTATGTTTTGTTTCTTTTGTCGGAAATACATAGAAAATTACGAACATTTGACTCGACATTAAAACACAGGTTATTAATCTGTTATTTACGAGAAAATCCATAATTTTAAATTGGTCACAAACATCATTGATGGAATTCACATAAAAATTTATTTAATTTGTTGTAATTTGGTGCTCCAAGAGCACGGTATGAAGTTCCTACAATAGTAAATAATACGTAGGAACTCTATACCTCGCTTGTGGCTACAACCAATCTGGCATTTAAACAAAAAAAAAAAAAAAACAATTTATGTATAACAAAAACAAAAATTCATCTGTTTGCTTTATAACTGATGAATGAATGACCTTTAACACTGAAAACTATTCAACAAATAGACAAACATTTTTCATTTCACTTCAATATTTATATACTTCAATTTATTCAATTCAATTGTGCGTTTGCATATGGTTATATTATAATCATAAAATTTACAAAGTACTAGCGCATAATAAAAATTAATTTAATAATTTCACCATCACAAAAAAAATAAACACAATTCTGTAAAAGTAAAATCTATAAAAAAAATAATATATATATATATATAAATAAACTAAATAATAATAATAAAATTTACCACACAAATAAATTTGACAAACCCAGGCTCTTAAATACACTGCAGTCAAACGCTAAAATATAATTTGGCACGTTGTCTACGCGTTCAAAATTCGACTGATCCACTGGAACGATGAATACACTGCCAGTGAAATAATGTGCGATGACTCTCGAAAAAAAACTTGAATATTCAAATTTAGAAAAATAATAAAAAGAAAACGTTTTTTTTTTTTTTTATTATTGCTTGTATATGTGGTGTGTTGTGTGGACTTGTTGTGTATTGTATGTATTTCTATACTAATTCCGAAAAAAAAACAACAACAACAAAAATTGTATGTATAGGATGGTTTTTGGTTGACCTTCACACTAGAAAAATAAATTTCGCGGTTTTGCTGTATTCGATGGTATTTGTGGGTTTTTGTTGTTGCAGCATCATAATATTTAATTTATAAAATAAAAAAAAAAAACAAAAAACAAAAAAATACACTGCGTGAAATCGTTTGTGTCGGTTATTTTATTATAGCCGATACCTACGCATACAACTTCATAATCATATATTATAATAAAATTTGATACATTGATGATTTCGTTTATTTCACAATTTTTGTGTGTTTTTTTTTTGTAACGTTGTGTGTTGAGTTGATAAATAAAAAGTACGATAAGAATGCTTATTTTTGGACCGATTATTATTATTTTTTTTTTTTGTTTTATTCATTTTATTTCGTTCGAAAATATTTGTTAAAATATTTTTAATTTTGCATAAATATGTCTTATCGTTAAAGCAGTCATCACAAAAACGAATTTTAAATACAAAAATAAATAAATTGCGTTGAACTTCAATATTCATGTGTTTATTATTTTTGTTTTTTTTTTTCGTGTTTGAAATAAAATATATATATGAAATGGTTATTAGTCGTGCATGCATCACACAGAAATGATTAACACATAATTACAATGACCTTGACTTTACTTTTGTATATAAAATTAAAAAAAAAATAATAATAAAAAAAAAAAAACAATTATAATGAACACTTAAGTGCACGAGAGTTCAAAATGAGTAATAAGAAATAAAAATGTGTATGCGCGCACGGTGTGCATAACAGCTAAATTTAGTATATATATTTAATATAATTATCTATGGTGATAATTTATTAACAATTTTTGGCATTAATTAATTTTAGTTCACATTTCATTGAATCTTTAGCATATTTTTTTTTTGTTCTTTTCTAGTCCCATTATTTACATTTATCTTTGTGTCCATTTTTCAAATAACCGGAATTTGTTTAATCTATTTAACCCATTCCACCTGAATCGTTCCATTTTCTATATTAGCATCCAAAAAATAATAATATTATCTAGTTTAAATAACCGCACAATTTCACTCTCATTTAGTCGTAATATTATAACAATAAATAAAAATATTGCTATAGCGTATAATTATATCGCCAAAACTGTCAAATATGAAAATTTTGTGTAGCGTGAAATATAAAATAAGTACTCAATTTCAAGATGGAAAAGCGAAAAAAAAAATTATAATAGAAGATGAAGAAAATTATAATTTCATTTTCGGCAAAGAGGAGTTGAATATCGATGCAGCAACAATATCACATTATATTTTTTCTATATTGGTCCATTAGATGAAAATTTAGGGTAGCGAAAATATTATGAAACATTTTTTTTTTTTTTTTTCTGAACCCTTCTCACTTAAGTTAAGTTGTTGCCAAACATTTTTTCACGAAACAATATAATAATAATATTATTATTATTTTTTTATTCTATACGAGTATATATTGCAAGGCTGTTTTGACTGTGCGATACTTAAATGAATTTCTAAATAAAAATAAAAAATAAATATAAATAAAAATATATAAAAATGATTTGTGTCACTTGAAAACCACACCTAACATTTACAAAATATATTTTATAATATTAAACTACATATATTTTATAATTTATATCAATTCAGTTTTAAGAGTTAGAGAGAAATATAATGAAAGATAAAATATAAAAAAAAAAAACATAAAAAAAAAATATTACGGATGAAAATTATATGCAACATGGATGGCATACAAAGTCACCCTTCTCAGCCTTAATTTTTGTTGTGAATATTGTAATCTATGTAGATATTAAATTCGTACATTTATATAGATTTCAAATGTGTAAGTACCTAAATATAAGAATATGGCACTCCCTCATATCATATAAATGTCGCAATATTTATCAATAAAGAAAATTGATGCGATTTGAAATCAACCTCCTCTAAACCATCGCTACTTAAATATATATATTTTTTTTTCTTATATTGATTCATGTTTTTATATTTCTTTTTACAATTTCATTTGGATATACCTACCGCTAGCTGTTATAAAATCGCTTATTTTTTTCATATTTTTTTTTTTCTTTCCTTTCCTATATATATATTTTTTGTAGTAAATCCAACAAGAACATTAACATAAAGACTGTGTGTAATGGTAATCATATTTGTGAATATTGTGTTTGACCCCTTTTACCACCCCGTTTAAAAAAAAAAAAATCATTCCAATTTTCTCTGAATGCTATTTCACAGCAATAAATTTTTGCTGCCCTATAAATATATAAGGGTTGTAGTTGCTTGCTGCTGTTGCTATTGCTGTTGATATTGTTGTTGTATTACTGGGTGCCTGTGTGTGATGTATATCAAAAAAAAAATACTATGCGATTAATATATATACATATAAATAAATATATATTGGAATCATGGATAGAAAGAGGTTATACGTTGTTATTCAATACATCATCATGTGATATTCACGTAAAGTAGGTATTATATTATTTATTATGGATGGATATTATCGGATAGAAATTGGACTGTACACACAATATAGTTAGATATATAGTATGTATTGTGGTGGCATATATTGGAAGAGAGAGAAAGAGAGTGAGGTGCAGTTATATATATATATATATATATAAAATCATCACACACGCATTTCATTATTAATAGTAAAATATAATATATATATATATAGAAATATGTGAATATCGCATGAGTTAAGTACATAATAAATGTATAGGTTATTATGTTCCATATATTTTGGATTATGGTTGCGAGTGATGACTAGCATTTGGACTATAGAGACTATTTATACATATTATACTTTGGCACCGCCACACGCTATATCTACAATTGTACATGCGTAGCATATACCTTTCGGCTGCTTTGTATAAACGGTTTAACAATCTGTGGAAAGAGTGAGAAGGCGGTCCAAGGGGTGAATAGAACTAACTCCCATTTTGGTGAAAAAAAAAAAAGAAAAAAAAAGCTAAATAGGGTGAAAAAATGAACGATCGTGTGTCTGAATGAATATATTATAATCATGAGAGTTTTTTTTCTATATTTTCTATATAATTTTTTTTTTTCGAATAAATTCGTTGTTGTTACCTACATTAACTGATATGCATCATATTATATTAATACCCATTTCAAACTTATTATATTGCAAAATGATGTATTATTTTTTGTAATGGAGATTTTAAACTAATCTAATACACAACTATTATTCATTTATACGGAAAAAAAAACATAATTTTCTGTAAGCAATTTTATTCAATTATTGACTTGTGATTCTTAATGCAAAATAATTTACGAAATCATCAATAAATGTGATAATCGACGGCCATTTTCTAATCAAAAAAAAAAAATTATTTTGAGTAATTTTACTACATAATATTGAAAAATTTTACAAATGTGAATTATCAAATTGACAAAACGAAATAAATTAATGTGTGTTTTTTTTTTATTTTTTGTTTTCAGATTACTTGTGCTAATTATAACCCAACCATACGAATATATTAATCACTGGTAAACAACTGTGAAAACATGAAAAATTTGTGTGAATACAAATTTTGATAACACATGACATGTGCAATCAAGTCCCTACTTGATTTCACCAAAAAATTATTTATTGAAATTTATAAAAATAAATAAATTAGCTTATCTGTGGCTTTGACTGGTTTGTTTGATGGAAAATAAAAAAAAAATCTGACACAAATTGAATGATAAGAAATGTATTTTTCCACTAGACATTAAAATTATTGGAAATAATTTTTTATTTTATCGTGTTGTCTCAAAAGAAAATTCACTATAAGTAAACTAACTCTATGAAAGCAACAGTGGAACTTAGGCATAACTTATTTTATTTTTTTTCATACATAGAACAAATAGGTGCCCTATCTAATATTTAAGAGCAATTACATTCAATTAAAAGTTTTAAAAATCAACATTTCTTTATATATGTAACATATAATTTTGTTTCTGTTAATTGTTTTTCAATTGATGATTATTTTATAACCATTTTTTGTTATTTCTTTTTAATTATATTATTAAACAATATATTTGTTTTTTTAAACTTATTGTAGTATTTTCGTGTATATTGTAGTACTTTTTTTGTCTGACCAGTGGTAAATTACACTGATCTCATAATTTTAGTTTATTTGTCTTGTAGTTGTAGTGTACTTGATTTATTTTTTGCTTCAAATTAGGCCCTGAACTTAGATACTGTATATCTAATCTAAAATTAATACAAATATTTGATTATTTGCTTATAAATTTTTTAAAAAAAAAAAAAAAGAAATTTATAATTTGCGTACAGCCAGCAAAAATCATTGAAGTGTAGAATAATTTAGCGTTATAATTGTGAATTATGAAATCATATGGAAATGAAAATGAGAAATTTCTGAAAATTTGCTAAGCAGTCAACATTAATTAATAAAATTAGCGTTTTCTCGTTATCCACAAACTTATATATGCTTAAAACAACAAAAATGTTGGATATATGATTAATTATTCAGACATGTTTCGATTCTAGAGGAATATTCCGTTGTTTTTCCAAATTGAAAGTCAAATAAAAAAAAAAAAAACGATAAACAATAGCATTAAAATGACACTCTGAAACTATCTTATAGCTTCTCCACTACATAAAATACATGTAAAGTAGGTAACAAAAAAAAAACCACAAAAAATCCAGCTTATGAAACTATAAGTTGAAAAAAAAATTTAAAAATACTCAACCGTTATAATTACATACTAAACATATTATATTTAGAAATACACACACAATCACATCTATCTATCAAAATAAACAGTAATTACAGCCACTCGAACTTCACTATATACAATACAGATACCCACACACACACAATAATTCACATAAATGTGAACATAATAATATCGAAATTGAAAAATTAAGTAATTTGAAATTTACCACGCTACATTTAAGTCTGTCCTCTATAATAATATAATACAATTATTATGTATATAGGATAGAGAATGTATATCAATTTTATATACAATATAAATATCGAGACAGAGACCTACTCACCTAGGTCGTGACAGTATATAATATTTAATAGATTTAATTATATGTTCATTATTGTGAAATATAACACACAATACACATAACTTATTATTACTATTATTATATTTTAATTACTATGCTTTTTTTTTTCTTTTTTATAGGCGCATATATTTTCTATTTTTTTCTTTTTTATTAATTTGCCCACAAATTGTCAGTTTGTTGTTATTTAAATGATTTGCTGTATCGGAAAGTATATTATGTTTGATATATGTTTTTGTTATTCATTTTATTTATTATCGTTTGCATTTTAATTAATAAATAGAAATATATATTTTATTTTGTATGGATTTTTAAGCATTTTAAAAGTTTACCAAGTATAGTTTTAGACTATAGAACTGTGTTATGTGCTAAATTTTTTAATTAATGGTATATACATTTGAAAAGGCCATTTTTTTTTCTCGATTGGTTCCTATATATGTTAAATAGTAATTATCTTTTAAAAATGTTATTAATTAGTTTTACGAAAATAAATCACACACACGTACTACCTTTTTTTTCTTGTCTTTTTGAATTGATTTGTGATTAAATGAAATAAATTTTCTACTATATGACAAGATATATTAATGATTGTGGTTCACAAGTGCAACGTAAGTGTTATTAACCAAGCAGAATTGCTGGTGAAGTCGATCCAATTTGATTAGACCTTCAAATATAGATATGATATTCAATAATTTATTAATATGTTATCTATTTTATGTATAAAGTAGTTACAACAAAACAAATATCTTGCAATTTTATAATCTTTCAAAATGCAGAGGGCATATTTATTTTTTAATTCTCTTCCTATCATTTTAACCTAGTGTAAAACCGAAAAAGAAAAATGGAAAATTCACAAAAAATCTATTATCAAAAATTTCCGAGCAACCCTGAATTAAAATATGCCTGCGTACATTTCCATTAAATGATTATTTTTTTTTTTTGATTTTTTTAGAAATTTATTAATCTGCATAAATAAATAATATAAATATTTTAATAAAAGATCCTAAATTATTTATCAAGAAGTGTATGTGTGTGTGTGTTTTTTTAAAACGTATTTTAAAGCATATATAAATAAATAATGCAGTTTTTTTTTATTATTATTATTTCTTATATACATTTAAGTAGGTTTAAGTTAAGTGGATATTGAATTGTATTATTACTATTTTTAGTATCTTATTATTTAACTTTGTTCAAATATAAACAACCAACTATTTAATTTTTGTAATTTTTTGTTTACAACATTGCGGTTTTATTGCCATTCGTTGGCTTGTTATTTTTTATGATCTACATTTAATATTATAGTATTTATAATGTCAAATGAATGGTTTCGATTTATAATATTCTATCATGTCATACACATGACGTTACCTTTTAAATAATATCAAGCTATTCGACATTTTTATTATAATAATACTGAAATAAAAAAATGAAAAATTACTACAACCGATGTTGTATATTTTAATGTGAGTATAATGTTGGTTAGTATAAAATGCAGCAAAATTCTTACTGTTATACGAAGTTGCAGTTTGCAAAAGACTATACAATCTCTTTGTGCGCACTGCTGTACATTTTTTTTTTATATGCAGGTAGATTATTATCTATACTATATATATCAATTAATCCATGAAACTCTTTTACTTATGCAAGTTGCATAGCCTATATTTATATTTATATTTAAAAAAAATAAATAATAATAAATTGAAATAAATAAATAAATAGAGAAGCCCATACTTTGTATATTTTCAAATAATAATAGAAATTATTATTCTGTAAATACCGAACAGTCTGTTTACTAACCAATAACAAGCTTTACAAAAATAAACTATTTATAGATAATAATAAATTGCTGTTCAAACTGTAATCATAACAACTTTGTTTATGATTTTTTTTTTTTTGTATCAAACTGGTGTCCGGTCTTCAGTTTGATTACGTTAGTATAAATATCTCTAGAACCTATTTCCTTTAAATAACGAACAACAACAAAATGCAAAGCACAGACATTTAGTGCATCATCTGTCTTGCCCTATGAAATCTGGATTTAATCTTCAAGGCTATTTTCTTCTTTGTTTTTTTTTTTTGTTTTGTTTTTTGAATAACGCGACAACGGAAGCAAGATTTATTTTGCAACAACTATAAATATAAACTGTGTATTTATTAATTCATTTCTGAAACAATGATTCATTGCAAATGATTTAGGACTTCCTTTCATTCGTCTTCCTGTTCTTCGTCTTTTTTTCTTTCTGTACTACATATTTAAATATTTAAAATAAAATATTGTATATTTTTGAATTAATACGTTGGTAGTATCAAATGAATATTTTATATAATTAATAGCAGAAATCTAAATTTATGACATTTAGCTTATATATGTGTGTTTCTTAAATATTTCGATGTCATAATCACATAGGTCATAAATAGGTTACCTAGAGAATAGATTTAAGTGTATAATTCAATTGAAAAGTAAATAAAATAAATACTATGCCCAAGGCAGTTTTTTTTTTTCTATATTCGAATATATAAAATTATAATCATTCAACAATTTCTATGTATGTCATTATTGTGGACATTTTACTAGACTAGAAAGTTTGTGGCTAAATTGTCACACACACACACTCACTCACACTTTTTAGTTTTAAATGGATGGACGGCGATGTTAAGCACTGCCACCACCTTTATGCGGATTGAAAAACAAAAAAAAAACAGGTAAATTTTATATTTTATTGGAAGTCATAAAAATACCTTAAAAATATAATCATAATAATCACGGAATGTACATCGTCATGAGGGAGTAATTTAAATTATTATCTATTTATGTTATGTACAACACGCCGCACAACTCAATTGCAGAGTTTAAACGGTTTATTATTATTATGTTTTTTTTTTCTATTTATTTATTTTTCTCTTTCTCTCTCTCTTTTTCTTTGACTATAATCAAAATACTAAAATATTATTGTAGTTTTATGAAAGTACACCTACATCAAGTTTTTACCAAACTAAAAGGAAAGGACGGACGGACGTTTTTTTTTTTTGTTTTTTATATATTTAATATCGAAAACAACTAAAATTATTAGTTGTCCGCTACCGCAGCATTAGCATTACACACACAAAATATGTATATATATACATAAATAGTATACAAACTATAAAGTTTCCACACGACGAAATAATATTTTATTATATACTATTATGGACTTATAAATATTTAACGAATTTAGTTTAGGATAACTTTTTCGAGTTCTACCATTGTTGATATTGTATATTAAATATTTAGTTCAAACTTTTCATATAATCAATTTCCGAAAAAAAAAGGAGAAAAATAAAACTAAACCTCTTTTCTTTTGAAATGTTAGCATATGTGAGAGTGGGCGAAATAAAATACTAGGTATATCATTTTCATAGGAAATTTGTTTATTATATATGACGAAAAATCGTTTAAATTTAATAAATAATGTAAGCCATTGCTGTTGAGTTTTATTGCAGGCAATTAATCCACGTTATTTCGTTATTTAAATATGTGCTTCTGATCAAGAATACGGAAATACGAATAAAACAATTGCTTCACTGATTATATCTGATAAAAAGTGTATACGATTGTAAAGAGGTAACAAGTTTAATAACGACATATACATTTCCAGTAGGTACGAAGAATTCTTTTGAGAATCAAAATATTAAAGAATGTTAGGAATCGCAAATATTTATATGAACAATACAATCTTTGAAAATTCGATATTACTCAAGATTGAAAAAAAAACGAAGTTCATATTCAAGAAATCGTATTATTAGTTAGTTTCACAAAGCATCACGTCTAGATATGAATTTAAATTTTGTGATGAATGATCAAAAATTTAGCATGAACATGATTATTTCAACACCAAACATGATCAAACGAAACTTGACATGAAAAAGAGATGTCATGTCTTATTTTATATTTTAAAAATAACAAAAAAAAATATAAAATTATCAAACATTTAGCCGTTAAGTTTACAGACACAACATAAAAAATCAAATTGAAATTCCAATCCAATAATGATTTTTTATATACCAACTTATTTACATCCAAAATTCGGGTTAATGATGCACAAAACGAAAAAAATAGGTTGATTTCAATACAAGTCTGGGTCTAGAATTAACATTTTTTTTTTTTTAGTTGATGTCCTCTCAAAATCGAATCAATCAAAAGAAGAAAAAAAAAATCTAAGAAAAAAATTAAAATAATAAAAAACAATCACCTTGTCTGCATAAATTTGCTGTGTATTGAACCTGCTGTGACGATTTTTTTTTTTTTTAATATTCTAGAATCGTAACCACACAATACGTTATAATATTAAATTGACAATTTAACGAAGAGTTCATCGGTATATTGAACTGTTTATACGTGATTTGATGTATTTTTACACATTAAACAAAAAAAAAAATATTGAAAGAATAAAATGTGTACAAGAGAATATATGTATTTTTAGCCTGTCACACTCACAAAGTCCAGTAAAACTCAATATTGTTTGTGAGTAAAGTGTAAAGTGGCCACTTTCGTATTAAAAAATAAATAAAATGTTATTAAAATGCTCTCAATTATTATTCAAGTTCATTGACTCATCAATTACATAGTGTTTCATACATTTTTGGATCAGGATAAATGTTCCTTCCATCAAAAAAATCTACAATACAGAAGAAAACCAAAAATAAATAAAAAAAAGAAAAAAACACGTAGAATGAAGAAGAACAAATAAAAGAATAAAAATTGATCGAAAATTGTGTCTATATGTATTATAAATTTGATGGACGTAAATAAAGGTTTTACATTTAAAATGTCCACATATTATCATGATTGTAGGGCTGTTAACGTTCTCGTCTTCATCATCATCGTCTCACAATGTTTAAATGTAAATGATTTAAGAAAATAATAATAAAAAGAAGAAGAGGAAGAGTACAAAATAATATATACTCGTATATACAGAAAACAAGAAAGTTGTAAAGATACAAAACCGGTACGTGTACCTGTACGAATATAAATAAAAAATTTCGTTTTTTTGGTTTTATATATATAAATATTTCAATTCATACAGAATACGGCATATAAAACGTATAGATAGTATATTAAACACACAGGTGTGTTTTCAGATTACATCTTGGATTGAAAAATATTTAAAATGTTTCTGTTTTCTCTTTATTTATAAAATATATTATCATATATATATTGTGTTGTGTTGGTCTTTTCGATAAACACTGATCAAATATTATATAAAGGTTGGTTTATTATGTACTGACCTCTTACGGCTAAATATATATATATATATATTCAAA
This sequence comes from Catotricha subobsoleta, assembly GCA_011634745.2. NCBI lineage: Eukaryota > Metazoa > Arthropoda > Insecta > Diptera > Cecidomyiidae > Catotricha > Catotricha subobsoleta. The sequence goes on from JAABKK020055088.1 coordinate 52,266, forward strand.
ATTGAATTGAATATTAGAACGTGAATGGTGAGAAAATATATCTTCTACTAAAAATTTGCAATACAGAAGTAAGTATAAGCATCTCCCCAATAGTAATTATTTTAAACGAAATAAAATAAAATACATCTCTCGCATCCTTATCCTTAATGCAAGATTAACAGATTTACAAAAATTATAAAATTTTCATTCTCAATAAAGATGCATATAAAAAGACCAATTTCATTTAAACACAAAAAAATATAAAACAAAAAAAAAATCATTCTAACTCGTGAGTCACATTAAAAAAAATTCATGCCAATTTTATTTCACTCATGTAAACAATTTCAAGCGATTTAATATCCCAAAAAGAAGAAAAAAAAAAAAACTTAGTAGGAAATTAAATCTTTAAAACAGAAGTATTTAAAATGTAATGAGATATAAACTGAGAAAACACACAAACAACATCAAACCAAACATTTTCAAGCGGTAGCAACAACTACTTATAATTATAATGTTTGTTGCACTCTTATCTGAACTAACATTAAATTAACAATTTAAATAGTAAAAAAAAAAACGAAAAGAAAAAAACACAAACTACAAAAAAAAACATTATTTGTTGATAAATTTAGAGTTCGTAATAACCAAAACATAACCTAAACAAGCAGTTATTTTATTTATTAGATGATCGTTTATTACACAAAAAAAAAAAATTATATAAAAAATAATAATAAATAAAATGAAATGGGAAAAAAGAACCAGCTCAGTTAAATTTTCATATTGTAATTAATAGGCATGTACAGACCTTCTTTATGCATCAATAATGAAAAAAAAGAGGAAAAATATTTTTATTAGCTTAGTATATCTTAAAAGCATCATCAATTAAAATACAAAAATAAAAAAAAACATAAAAAAAATATATACATATATAAATGTAAATAAATTCGTCGCCTTATTTCTCAACATGAATATTTGAACATACTTTTTTTTTCTCTACTTCATATGTGGTATACTGAATGAAACAAAATTGGTACGGCTACGGGTATCGGGGGCATTGTGATGAACCGAAAAACATTAATGCAGTCCCGCACCAAGCAAATAAACACACAAACACGTTTATTACTAAAATAGATAATACTTTGTATACGATGCGTTCATAGGGGTCAAACAAAAAAAATAAAAATATTTATATATATATAATCGTACATACACTAATATTAATATATTATAAATTTCATATTTATTTCTTTCTTTCTTTCCTTTTTTTTTTCATATTTTTTCTGTTTGTATTTGCTTCAAAGATATGACGTTTTTCGTTGCCATATGTTAAATAGTTTATAAAAAAATAATATTAAATAAATATAAAAATACAGGGTTATACACGAATATTGTTGGCCAAGAGTAATAAAAGACTTATAACTTCGGTTCTAATTACTATTTTTTTTTAAAAAATATTCAAAACACAAAAAAGCAAATAAAAAAAAGGCATTTTGTGTGGGAGGTAGGTTAAGGACAGATCTTATGGTCGAATAATGTACAGAAGAAAGTTTCGCATTAAAATAATATATTAGATGTCGTGTCATATATTTTCACTTTATAAATCGAGACCCTTATTCCCTGCAGACAAAAATTTGTTATAAAAGATTTTCTTTTCTTTTTTTTTTTATGTTTTGATTATTTATAACTTGCACTAAGCAAGGTAGCTAAAATAAATAATTTTTAAAAATTAAAATAAGACTATAAAACTTTAAAGAACAAGCGATCATTAAAAGAAAAATTAATATAGTAATTAGTACTCAAGTTACAGTCGTTTGGAAGATATTCGTAAATAACCCCTGTATATATCACAGAAAAGTTATTAATTATTATAATAACAATAAAATAATGAATATATATATTTAATTTTTGGTTTTTTTTTTAAATGTTTTATACGTTCGGTTACACTTGGACTCTTTTAGTGTTAGCGCTTTGTTTCCTAAAGAGATTAAATAATTTCCAGAATTGAAAATTGTATTTCTGAAGTCTTTGTAGGAATTTGCCATATCAGTATTTTGTGAAGTGTTTACCAATAATCGATAAGAATTTCGTGCAACATGTACACTTTTTTTTTTTTGTCTTTTATAGGAAATTAATCCACAAAATTCGATATTTAATTCTTAGATTTTCAATGGAAGTTATTTTCCTGGGATCGTCTACAAACATATATACGACAAAACGACGAAGAAGTTATACAAATTATGGAAAATATTCGCTATCCTAATTAATTCGCACGAAGTTTAATGCAACGAAACTCTTATTGCATCCGAATTACCGAGCTATTATTTAGGAATATCTGAATATTATGATATTTAAAGTTTTCTTTAAATATTTCCCTGCCATAATGTCTACACTTTTGGAAATACACGCCATTGAATTGTAAACACATTTATTTTATTATTATTATTTTTTTTATGTGACTAATTGAATACACAGATTACAAACATCGCATTAAGTTTTATCGATATTTTCAGCACTTACGTAAAACATTTATTAAAAAAAAAGTAGATACACCACACCATATTCGTTAACAGTGGTTTATAACAATAACTTTCTTTGTATCAAAACAAAATGTTAACATATTTTTCTTGTCGATATAAGTTAAGTATATATATATTATATATATCTACCCGGCTTAAAGTATATTTCATTTCTATACACACATTTTGAGTGTGTCGTTTAAATTATTAACGTTGTGATCCACGTTATGTAAATAAATCAACATAGACATTCATCGCGATCGCTCGTACCTATACCTAATAAGAAAATATACAGACTAAATGCGTATTTAAAGAAAAAAAAAATATATAATAAATAAAATAAATAATAATAATAATAATGTAAAAAAAAAAAAAAAATATCAGTTTAAGATAATAAAATACCAATGTGTTTACGAATAATGTGCTTACTTCATTTTGAATGGGAAATGTTTATTAACATGCATATAGATAGATATATAAATTTTTTGTGAACATTATTATTGTATATATCATTTTAATATTTATTCAGCTTAAAATTTCACTTCATACACATATACGAATCAATCCATTCTCTCCATCTCCGATATATATAGTCAACAAATACTTGAACAGAATTTTTAATTTGTTTTTATTTCCATTCTTTTTTTTCTTCTCTTTTTTTAAAGTTATTAAGTATTATTAAAATGAATAAATTTGAAAAGATGTGAAAATATGTGTATACAGAAATATGTTTGAATAATTTAAACTTTTCGTCGAATGAATGGGTTTATTCTGTTTTATATGAGTAATGTAAGGTAACGTAGATGAAACTAAACATGATGCACTATTACAAAAAACAAAACACAAAAAAAATCATTGAAGTTTAAATTATGAAAATCTCAACATATATACTTAATATTTAAATTTAAAAAATAGTTATAGTTATTCACGTCAATGTCCTAAATATCGTGATGTAGTGTCATGCTTACACTACCATAATATTTATTACCTACCACCATGTAACTAATATACACACGTAATCATATATGTCATCATTATTCATTTTCTATAAACAAAACAAAACAAAACCGAAATATTTTTATTTTATTTATATAAAACTGATATGTTAAACTATCAAAAACATAATATGTAATTGAATTGAAGTGAGGTTTGTAAGTATATATATATTTTTAATTTTTTTGATGAAACCTGCGGGGATGTTAACCACAAAATACGTCAACAAAACAATAATACCATTCACAATCAATTTAAATTTAAAAAGTTATTGGCAGCATTAGTGTTATGCCGGCTGACATATTTTCTCTTGTTTTTAAAATTTGAATTTTATTATGTATGAAATTTTGAAAGAGGTAAGAAAAGTCAACTAAAAATATACAAATTCGTTGCAGGGGGTTTAAAAAAAAATTGAATATATATACACATACAGTGCCGCGACTTATAAACAAACCTTTATTTTTTTTTTTTTTTATTTACGTAATGAACTCAATAAAATAAGTATTCCTTTTCTTTTCAAATGCATGTTCCGAACAAAGCAACTATTTATGTATGTGTGTCTGTCTGTGTGTGCGTATGTGTGCATTATTTTTTTAATGGCAGTTGAATCTATAATAATATTAGAACTAGTACTTAACAACAACAATATCACAAATAATTTATTGATTCAAAATTACAAGTAGGTCCTCAGATTACATTTATTTGTAAATTTTAATTCTAATTTACTTTGAAAATAAGTGTACTGAAAATAATAAAACCACAACAAAATAATAATAATGAAAAAAAAAACATATAGGTACATACTTGTATTAGAAAAAGAAAAATATATATATATATATATAAATAAATAAATCACAAACAAAACGAGAAACTCATTTCCTTTGTTTTTCGCTTGAAACGAATTCACATGTCTATGTTTATATTGTGTTTCAATATACGAGTATAATCACATAAAGGCAGTAAAAATAACATTGAATTCTCTTCTTTTTTTTTTAAATAACTAAATTCTAAACGTCTGCAATGTTAAAGTTTTAAGTGTAAAATTATGATTACTATGTATTTTTTTTATTTTATTTTTTTGTAAATACAGTAAGTAAACATCATATAAGCTTTAAAAACCAACATATAGTTGTTTTTGTAACAACACTCTTAATTGAATAGAAAACGCAGAAAAAGTAGATATTGAATTTAGAAAAACAAATTCTATCTATTTCGCTTTTATTATTTTTCTAGTTGTATATTTTAGATATCGCAGGCATATCTCGGTGCTTAATGAATAGACATACATATAAATGAAACACTGTCCCACAATCCAAAGGTATAATTTTTCTAACCTAAATGGGGGTTAATGCCCCATGACGCGGTACAAGTACATGGCGACCTAATAATACTTTGGTAATCATCATCTATAAATTTTTAACGCGCGCTCGCATACATAATGAACTCACAATTTATATATATACGTGATTCTTATGACCTATAAATCTGCCAATGTACATTGAGCCACTGCGCGCGGTTACGGTTACTTTACAATAACAGACTCGCGCGCATCGATTTTGTGTACAAAATAATACTTTTTTTTTTTATACCGTAAAGTTCAAAGACAAATTTTATTATTTATTTATTTTAATGTTTTTTTTTTTGGTTTTTTTTTTAATTTTCTTTCTTATTTTTATTTTTAGTCTTAAACAATATTCAATAAAAAAAAAAAAGTAGTATTGGTAGGTACTTATATGCTTTGTGAGCCAGTTAATAATGATTGATCTCTGCCGCGATGCGTACTGATTGATTTAACTTCATGGTTGACTTAGTTTTTTTTTACTTTGTTCGTTGCGCCTTCTGCATTAACAATATCTACTTTTGAACAAAAAAAAAAATAATAAATAAATAAAAGAAAAATAAAAACATTTTATTGTAAGTATTCGACGGTTGTTGTGTTTTGTGCTATATTTAATTAATTTCTATATATGACCAACACTTCAAGATTTTTATTTTTGAATGGGAAAGGAAACGGATTTCTTTTTAAATATAACCGTGTAAGTTAATTAATTCTATTCGGTTGATGAATATTTATTACAATATAAATATAATCCAATTCAGGTTATAGTTGATATCAACAATAATTTCAAATAAGAAAAATAAAACAAACCGTTTTCCAAAATATATGCTCAAAATATATAAAACATCAGCCAAGAAAAATAGTCTTCTCAATTTTTATGTAAAAGATAAACACAAATGTAAAAAAAATAAAAAAAAAAAATAAAGAAGAAAAACATATTATTCGTTCGTTTTGTTTTCCCTCTACACACACACATACACACACACATTTCTCTTCGTAATTAATTAATACTTAATTGTAATGGATGATACATCATTCTAAATATAGAAATGTAAATATATATATAATATGTGCCTATTTAATGCAATTGTTTAGCATATCAAAATATAAGACGTGACTCAGCTTTTGTTCTTTATTTTGCCTACGTTTATTTTATACGCGCACTATATTAAAAAGAAAATAAATAAAATAAATATATGTATATATATAAATAAAGAGAGAACAATAAGTAATAATCGTACGTTCGTACATTAACACGAGCTAATTTTAAAAGTTATAGGTTAATAATTTGTAATTCATTTTAATATAGCTGTGTGTCGACCGATTCGATAGACGTATTCCGTAAATAAACAATGTTTTTTTTTCTTTTTTTTGTAAATACTCCTGGGCGTTACAATAATATATATAAAAAAAAAAAGTTATGATATTCCTATTCACATAAAGTAATTAAATGTGCTGAATAGAAATTAGCTGCTTAATAAACATTGAAAATTAATTAATCCATGGTTAGTGGCTTGAATAAATGCAATCGTAATTTTATAAACCATAATATTTTTTTTTTTATACAAGAATTATTCTTTCTATATGAACATATAGAGTTTATAGGTGAAATGAGAACATTTATTTTCTGAGTCTTTTACGAGTGATTTTATTTCAAGAAATCACTTGATAAACATAACATGAAAAATGATTTTAATTCGTTTCGTACGCGTTTTCTACTTGTCGGTTGTAAGCAAAAAAAAAAAAGTAGAAATATTCTATATTGGTGGTCAGTTTTTTTGTTGCTTCAATTTCTTTTATTTTATTTTTAATGCATCTAATTATAGGGTATTTTTACTAAAAATATCCGTAATAATGTTGAGATAATGGACGGTTACAAAGTTATTCTAGATATTTTTTTTGGTTTTTGTATAGATAGGCAGCATTATTAATAAAACACACATCTGTCAGGATAATAATAATTATTTTTAGTGGCGTTCCGATGCGATATAATGTTAAACACGATAATTATTGATATTTTCTTTGAATTATTGCCAAATTATATTTTTATGTATTTTTTTTTAAAAAATATTTTTCTTTTTTCTGTTTTTTTTTTTCATTTCAATAACCTATTCCACACGTATATTGTATTCGTTTAGTTAAACGATTCAATCGTTTTCGTTCAAGTAGGCAATCATAAATAAAAAAAAACAATACATATGAAGAAAAACATGAATCGAATGTAATGCCAATCATTGTGCAGTAGATACAAAACGTAATCAATATAATAACAAAATAATGACCACTAATGGCTTATATAATTATTCATAAGGTTTTTTTTTTTCGCTTTTCTGGATATGTTTATCATATACTTATATTTTTTTTTTTATAGCATTCTACAGTTTCTTCTTCTTTTTTTTGTATTTTTCATAAATATCCTTTCAAGCTATACGAAAGGAATATGTGTTGTGTGCATGGAAAGTATGTATGCTAGAAATTATTGTGATAAATTAATAACGAGAAGATTATACTTGCTGCCTTTTGCTGGATCCAATTTACATAATATTGTATATTATTAAGTATATAAAAATTTAAAGATCACCGTTATTTACTTTTATATTTATTGTTCATTTACACGTTTTACGTGTATTAAATATAATTTTATAGGCAATCTTTATTTTAAACAGAAGTTAAAGTGCTTCTTAATCAGAATGAAAGCCTGACTTAACATATATGTTTTAAAATAAACAAGTTAATATATTGCATTTTAATGCTGGAATAATGATGGCAAAAACTATATAAATATATCAAGATGTATGTAGTTATGTTTGTTAGATCAATTGCTATGCTCATAAATGTGTTCAAATCATATTTAATAATTAGAATAAGTACAAAAACCTTACAGAGAACACGTACTTTATCTGAAGTTTAAAATTACTTGAAATAAATACTGAAACACTTTGAAAACGTTTATAACAATTTTAATAAAATAGATCAAACAGAGAATTTCCTAAAAAATTCGAAATTTCTGTGTGCTTCTAAAATATTTTGTATGTGAGGCTCAGAATTTTATGAAAAACTCTAAAAAAAATTACAATACATGGTGCGAGTATATAATAGAGGCTATTGATGAAAATTAAATGAACTCCAATTCATTTAGTCTTTCCGACTAAATTATTAAGTTTTTTTTTTTTTTCTCATTTCTTTATCAAAATATTTTAATTCATAGTTAAATGAAAATACCTACAGAATATTTTTTATTATAATTTTGTCCACATCTATTTATTTTATTATAAATGCTATGACGTGTCTATAAAAAAAAAAAACCTCTAGCTCACAAATGCTATGGATATTTGAATTTTTATGAATATTTTTTGTATTTGCATAATATCAACTAAAATTGAATACAAAATAAGGTAAAAGAATAAAAAAAAATATATATAAAATAAAAACTATAATATATAACTGAATCTTTTGAGGTAGTTTATGTGTATTTAAATAAAATAAAAATAACACAAACAATATTTAGCTTCGTTTTATTTATTTATTTATTATGATTATTATTTATTTATTTTCTTTTATTTTTATATAAGTATATATTTTTTAAATTCAAGCAATGTCAAAATTGTATAATAGAACCATTCAAAAGTTAACAAACAAACAAAATCACATCTAGAATAAATTAGACATTAAGAAGTTTTATATAATATGTATGCATATATAAATTTTTCTTCGCTTCTCAGTTAGTTTAAAGATAGTTATTAGATTTCTTATTTATTCTTCTCTCTTTTTTTTATACATATACATATATATATATATATATATTTATATATTAATTTATGTACTATTATGTGCAGAGAATATTTTGTTTTCATCATTTTAGATTAAGATTAAGATTAAAATAAAAGAAATAAAAATAAAATTCTGGAAGCGAAAAGAAAAATGTTGAAAATGAAATATAAAAATACCGTTTTTTTTTTTTTTTTCTCTTTTTATGAACTACTCTACAAAATACAGAAACACTACAAAATCTCAAATTTCAAAAACCCGGGTTCGCTATATCATCCCAACAAACACATATATATTCGCGCAATAAGTAAAAGTATGTGTGTGTAATGTGTATTATAATGAAAATCAAAACAAAAATAAAATTATTATGATTAAGACATGATTAATTTGGCCCCCGTAACACGGCCATATACTAATAAATATAAAATATAAAATAATTTACTTTATCACTTCATCTTATATAATAATAAAATTTATCTGATTGTGGGAAATGTTTTAATATATTTTATATGCGAGTATGTATAATACCATCGAATATATGGGTAATACCTTCTTTTTTTAGCCTTTATCCATATTTCTTTTATACCTTAACGACGACTAATGCTAATACCTCCATAATATGTTTATGCTATAGAACTAGGCCATTTATAATATCAGTAAGATTGTTAAAGCAAGCAAAAACAAAACTAGAAAAAACAACGAAAACGAAAACATTCCATCGCACATACCTTTTTATTAAAATATTTATTTTGTTTTTTTTTTGTTTTTTATAACGTTCTTTAGGACGTGTAGTTTTATACCTCTAACTCTAATATTTTATTATACCTCCATATATTATTTTATAACAGCTCTTAAGAATAGAACTATTATATTATTGTAAGTTAAAGGTATACACTGAATACTGACTGATATTACCTCTAAAAACCCTATATTACAATAATATATATATTACAAGTTCATTTAACTGCGGTGCCACGTCATGTCAGAAAACAGTCAGAAAACAAACCATAAATCCTTTGATTTCTTCAGAAAAGTATAATATACGATTTACATATATATATATATATATATATATATATATTTATAAGAGAGGAGTTGTATTATGCGGATGGTATCATAAAATTGTACAACAAAGTTGTAGAATGTAGAATGTTTTTATATCTATAGGTAAAAATATATTATATCCAATATATAATATACTTAATTTAATACTTAGTACCTTTAGTTCCCGTATTCATAATAATTTATATTATTCCTGTTTTGATATTATAATAAATATATTTATTGTTCTACACGAAGGAAAAAAAGTATATATATATAAAAGAAATGACGTGAAATAGATTTTGTTTTTTTTTTTTTCGTTTTCATTTGACGATTTCATGACGTAATTTTAATGCGGGTTGGATGTAGGATATTTATTCATCCATGTTTCTCTCGTTTGAGGAATGTTTAAGAAAACTTAAAACGAAAACATAACGCGTTTAAAAGACACCTGCAAAGCGATACTGGCAAATCATTAGATATATTTATTGAATACTGGTAGTAAATTTAAATACAGAGACTATATAGATAAAATTCAAAGGAAAAATCTGTCCGAACTCCAAAACATCGTAGAAAGAAAGATATTACGCCATATAATGTATAAATATTACAAAAATACAAATATGAGTAATATATATACCTATTCTTGTATTATTTGAAATCTTTGGTTTAATGTTTTAAAGAATCGGTTGTTTTATGCCTTTCATTTTTATTTTTCGATAAATAGTGTGTGTACCTATTGTGTGTTATGTCATCTCACATAAATTTATCTATTTCTAAAATTACAATAATGCGCTGCACTAATATTTCATATAATATTCATTCCCATAGCAATATTCCATTTCACGAATAAAAACTGAAGGTTACATATTCTTAATTATTATTAACATCATAAATTGTTTATTGTCTTTATGTGATAAAAAAAAAAAAAATGAAAACTATTATTTAGTCGAATGTCTCGTCTCGGTCACTCAAAACAAAATGCGATGAAATGCTAATATGAAAAATATGTATAGAATAAAATTAAATTTCGTTTGTTTTTGTTTTTCTTTATTTATATGTAACTTACCTACTTAAAATATTGATAAACGCATGTGTATGCAAGTTCGACGTACTCCAAATTCATTTACTTACTTGTTTTGAATGTTTTATATGAATACCAGCGCAGCACGATAATAGAATCTATATATAAAAAAAGAAAGAAACCAGCAATTAGTTTTATTTTTATTTTTTTTAATTATAATTGTTTTTAATAAATCATGTGATTAAAATTACAACAAATGAGTAATAATAAAAAAAATGCTACTGCAATATATATTTAATTATCTATAAAATTTACAAAAAATAAAGTGAGCAATAATTATTTTAAAACTCTTTGTATTAAAAATATGTAATTTTTTTTTTTATTTTTATGATTCGTGATACAGTTTATTTAATTTTCATTTTATTATTATTACGCTGCGAAACATAATAAAATTTACTTAGTATAAAAATCATTTAACTTTCATTCTTTTTTCTTTTTTAAATATAATTATTAACAATAAATTGTGGCTTGTGTGTGTGTTTTTTTTTCTTCTCTCTGCTCGTTTTAATCTCTTAATTAAAAATTTAAAATAAAATTTGATCGTTTTTACAATTTGTTTCCATTTCATTATATATTTAAATATAACGTATTGAAATATGTATTTATATAGATATGGAAATAGAGATTAAAAAAAAAACTTAGTTGCCACAGCAATTCAATATACTTTTAACATATTCATTATTTTGTATGTTAATGCATAAAAAAAAAGTGTTGCGTTGAGCAGATGTTGTTCGGTATATGGGAGAAAAGCAGTTAGAATGAGGTTTTATAAGAGATATATATTTTTTTTAATATTTAGCCATTTTAAAATCTTGACTAATGTTAAATATTTTGTAACATTCAAAATTTTTTATACGAATTCTTTTCACCAAAGTGCATGTTATATTATTTTCATTCGTCACAATTTAACCACACACTCTAGAGATTTTTCTGCAATATTATGCTAATTGAATTCGTTAAGCAAACCACAGAAAAAAACTTAGTTAAAATCAAATGAATATTAAATACATTGTTTCAAACCTCTCTTTCTCTCTCTCTTTACATACAATCCGAATTTCAAATAAACAAATATTTCTTAGTGTGAAACTAATAAAAATAACAATTTCTCATCAATAATGTAATTTTTCATTTAATCATACGGAATAACCAAAAATATAAAGAAAATTATTAATTTTAAGTGACCATTTTCTCATATATAAAATGTTTAATCTTTACAAAGGATCAAAGATCATCTTCATCATTTTAAAAGTAGGTATAAAATATCATATTATTATTATTATTTTTTTTTTGAAAAGAATTTTGTTATATCGAGGTGTAGATACTTATAGCTATAATTTTATTGTGTTGTAAGTAGTTATAGATGCATACAAATATCTCTAGTAATAATAATATAGTTATTTAACAAAACAACAACAACAACCAAATGAAAAAAAATAAAAAGAGATTGCATGTTGTTATATATTGCTGTGTGTGTTTGGTCCAATATTAAATCAACACGCAATGCAAATATAATTTGTAAATGCTAATAATATTTTATGTGATTATATATTATATTTACATATTATGTATATTATTGGGATGTATGATGTTAGAGGCATGCCCGACCGCCAATACGATACATTTCTTTCTTGTTTTCTTTTTTTGTTCTGGTGCAAAACGATATTCATGTTATTGCTATAAAATTTCAATTAAATATGCATTAGATGTTGGTGTATCCTCTCTCTCTCTCTCTAAATAATATTATTATTAATAATAATTGTATTGCATTATTAGTAAGTGAAGATATAGTTTTTGTTCTGTTTGTTGTGTTTCACACATGCATGTATTGCAATTTCTAAGAAATTTTCTTTTATAAAGATATTTTGTATTAGAAAATTAAACGAAAAAAAATAATTGTATTTTAAAACTTTTAAAATAACATATTGTAGTGGTCTATAAAACGCTATAAAACAATTATTGTATTTTGCAACAATTTCCAAAGTAACAAATTATCAATTTATTTGTAATTTTTCGGATCAAAAAATAGAAAACATATTTGTAATGACAAAGATTTTTATTTCTATATCGAACACGATAAAAATTGAGAAAAGAGTATTATCTACGTATCAATTGCTTGATGTGATAATGCGGAATACTGAACGTCTATGCAAAATGTTTTACTAAATAATAAAAATTGTTATTTGCTTTAAAAGAAAATAAATAAATAGCACAACCAAAAACAGATTATCTATGAATATGATGATAATTGTATTTATTTCGACATCTTTAATTATCCTTAAACAAAACCATATAAAATATTAACCAAATATAAAATATAAAAAAATACATTTCATGTTTTTTGTTTGTTTTTTTTTTTTGGATTTTTCTTGGCTTTTTATTTCGATTCATTATTTTGCGGTTATGTTTTTAGTAATATAAAATATTAATTCCCGCGAGCCACAAAAACATTTATATTTCAATGTCTAGAGAATCCATTTATTCATTTCTGACAAATTTTTTTTTTCTACTTTTTTCATATCAATAATAGGTATGTATAAACATAGAGAGGTACAAAAACAAAACAAAACGAAATTAAATATATATATACTATATAGATTTTCAAATATAAAAAAAGAAAGAAAAAAAATATATTGTAAAGAGTTGAAACGATTTTCATCAACAATGTACTGAACAATAAAAAAAAAAAACTTACAAAAAAAAGAGTGTCTGTGGCCGATTTCAAATAATAAGTTTACATTCATGACTCATGAGAATAGGTTTTTTTTTTTAGCATCGTCTACTTTTTGTTTTATATTTTGTATTTAATTTTATTTTTGTTGATTGTACAAAAAATAATAGTAATAATAAAATAATACGAATTAAATTAAATTAAAATATATATACTGATATATTTATACATATATATATTATTATAATATATTCGTGATATCATTTTGTTATGCAGCTTCACTCAATAAAACATCTGCTATAAGGAAATGATAAATCCCAATCCGGTTATTTATATCAAAAAAAAAAAATGAAATGAAATAAAAAAATAATAATAATAATAATAAATAAATATATATTTTGCTTCGTTTCGTTTCGGTTTAAGTATAACAGAAGCTATATAAATTGCATCAATTTTATCCGAGGGTTTTTTTGTTTTTTGATTTAAAAAGCAAATAGAGAAAAGGATGATTTTTGCTTTGAAAATATGACAAAATTTATATAAGCGTAACAGATTTTTTTTTTTTTTTAAAAAAAGAAAAGAAAAGATATTTAATTCTTGAAAGCAAAACCAATTAAAGTTTTAAAAAAAAAATTATAAATGAACGTTTTTGTTTTTGTTTTTGTTTCTTCATTAGATTTCGGATGATTTTTATATTGTAACTTTGGTAACTAACACCTTGCTACGTCACAACTCGCACGTCTACATAAAACCAAAAATAAGACTACTAACAAAAAATTAAAAAAAAAAAATCCATCCACTAAGTTATGTAAATTATGAATATATTTATGCCTTGGGGCCAGTATCAGTAAACCCAGACTATAATCGAACTATACCTTTATACCCAAAGCATTGAAATGCCAGGCAGCAGGAAGGCAGGCACACAGTAAGAAACTTAACCAAAACAAAGCAAAATACAAAAAAAAAAATGTTTTTCTTCTTCTTCTTTTCCTTGTTTTTTTTTTTTTTTTGTTTTTCTTTATATTTTATTTTTCTTGATGTGTAAAACTTAGAAGCCAACTCAAAAGGTGTGTGTGCTTACATTTTAGTTGATTCATTTTGATTAATATCTTGCTTTTATGAATATAACTATGTTATTATAACTTCATATTATTATTAGGTATTATTGTTCTCTATTCAGTATATTATTATAATAATACCACACCAACCTATATATTAATATATATATGTATATATAAATTTGAGACTCGTACCTACAGTACATATTTTAGTACATAAAGAGACGCGTACATAAATATATCATCATAATATGTTTGAAAAATAGTGATGATTTTATTTATAGCTTCAAAATATACCTCTGTTTAATACATTTTGTATACAATATTATTTATCATATTATATAAGAAACTATATATTCATAGCCATAACGATAACATAAGATTATAAGGGAAGACGAAGAAGAATAACAAAATTTATATGAAAAGAAACACACACAAAAAAAAAGAAATAAGTAAAAAAAAAAGAAGAGCTTTGAAATAATAAAATAATGCGGACAGTAATATTTTCAGGAATATTTTATGTAGCACACAATGATTATGTAAAATATGCTGTTAAGTTCAAGCACCGATTTTTGTAGAGCACGGAAAGTATGAAAAATTTCATGGATTCAATAGATTATTCTTTCTTTCTTTCCATTTTTTTTGTTTTTGTTTTTGTTTTTGTTTTTTGTTGGTCAAACTTATAAAAATATATATTTTTCTACATGCCGTTATTTAAAAATATTTTCGATTGCGTATTTTTTATGTATGTGTATATTTGAAAGGAGCTTTAAATAAAACGTAACTAAAAGATTCAAATAATCGATAAATTTATTACTTTTTTTTTATTTTTTTACATTGCTTGAATTAATTTCGGACCGAAATATATACCAGATATGGATCAAACAATCCGTTCAATCAATAAGAAGGCGAATTTTTATTTTTGTCTTAATTTACACGTTTCATATTTTTCAGTAGACCTTTTAAAAGGAATTTTCGATTGGAGTGGCTTGTGAATTTTTTTGTACGCAAGGTATTTTTGGGTATAATTTAAAAACGAGAAAAATAATAATAATAATATTAATAACCACTTACAAAGAGAATGTTTTGATTATAATATACATACTCGATTTTTTTTTTTTTACTTGTTGAATAACTTATTATACATCAATAGAGCAGCGGATATCGAATACCCATTCAGAGAGGTGAATTAGTATCAGACCTTTAAATATTTTTAAAATTAAAAGTAGAAGATTTTAATTTACGATTAAACTATTTGAAAACTTAACGATTTTAAATCAATATATTGTTTGAGACGTGAAACGTATCTATGGTTTGTATTTATTTGTGCATGAATCATAATTAAAAATCATATCTTCTGTATCCGGACAGATAACGCGATGGTGTAAATCTCGACAATATGTTAACTTTGAAATGGGTGGTCGCATAGATAAATCATCCATTATTGTTCATTATTTATTTTCGGTAACGAAACTTTCCCCCCATGCATTGTACCCTCCTACAAATTCAATGCCATAATAAGTCGTGATTATTGGTATGTATACGTATACGTATTTGTAGGGTATATAACGTTGTTTAATGGAAAAGAAGTATATGCGCATTACACATTGCGCAGTATTAAAATATGTATTACAAGTACTTAGTTTTATAAGTTTTATAATAAAATGCATAATTATTCAATTATTAATAGCTATATTATTTTGAAAACAGATTTAATATTATACGATTATAATTGCGTTTTAAATTATTAACGCAATGTAAATTCATTTGTAACTGTCTGCAAGTAAGTATTTGTTTGTTTTTTTTTTGTTTTGTTGTGTTTCTCTTTATTTTATCTTCTTCTAAATTTATGAGATCGAACAGACAAACCTCTAGCATTAAATGATCGATAATTAATAATAAATTCTTAATGACCTTTGACTGCTGGTCATATCTTGATGATGTTGGTACATTTTCAATAATAAAAAATTGGATTTATTTAATACAAAATAACAAGTTATACTTGTTTTGTTTTTTTTTTTGTATCTGTCTTTAAAAAGGCATGAGATTGTATAACCACAAAAAAACAAAAACTGCAATTTTTTTTTCTTGTGTGAGTGTGTTGTAAATGGCACAACTTTGATTAAAATATTGATTAGTAGTTTGTTAGATTATCTTTTTCTGATGTGTTCGAGAACGCAAGGTGGTTATTTTTTTTATTACATATTATAAATAGAAATATAAAAGCTAAATTGTGTGTAGGTAAAGTTGTGACTTTGGAATATTAATAGCATAATTTATGTTGTAGAATTATATTTTGTATCGGTTTGTTAATAAGTGATTGGTGCCATGCCATTTATATTTAACGTATTTCATTATGGCTCAGTCTCCTTATTAGATTTGTTAAATTATTGTGTGATATAAAACCGTTCTTGAAATATATTATTTATTATTTTTTTTTTTATTTGTTCACTTTTGAAATAAATATAAAATACTCTATTATAATGTGATATATTATGCTGCATAATAAGTAATGGTATACTCGTTTTGACATTAAGTACAGCGATACAAAGATTGTAAATGTCGAAAACCAAAAATGTTGTTATTAATTTATTTACCTAAATATAATCTTTTGACTCGAGTCGAAGAGAAGTAAAGAAAGAAAAAAAAAAAAACACACACACACACACACCATCAATTTCCACTAAATAAAAACTAAAGTACGGTTCCACTCAAATTTCAAATATTTGCTTTTCAATCGAGCTCTTACGTCTTCTTTTTTTTTTTTTTTTCTTCATCCATCGAATATTTTTTTTTTCTTCTTAAGTTCGCGTTGTGTCTCTCTGTACAATGTACATAATATGTTATATATCTCCACTTTGAAATACTAACATTTGATTTTCTAACCCAATGTAAACATGAACACGTTTTTAAAACGCAGCAATTTTATGTTGAACGAACAAAAATATATATATATACATATATAAAAATCGTACAACAAGCAGAAAAATGTATTTCACTTTAGGATCGCGCGCGAGAAATGTAGAGTTTAAGTCGGTGCATGTTTGCTTTTCAGATTTCTTTTTTTTTTCTTTTAATTTTTTATAATATTCTTTTGAGTCTTTCGAATAGGTCGCTTGATTTTTTTCTTTCTCATACACGTCATCTTTTTTTTGTTTTTTTTTTACGTGTTTGTAATAAGTATTAAACCGACCCACAGTACCAAAATAAAAAAAAAATAATAATAATAATAATAATAATATAGGAACAGAAGAAAAATAACGTATACAACAAGGCAACAAGTACAAATTTCCTTGTATTTTATGGTAATGCTTCCCATTGGTCTTCCAAAAAAACATACGAAATGAAGTAAATTTTAGGATTCTTTTTTATAAATTTATTTTCTTTTCTATAAGATCTTTCATTCAGTAGGTACGGACATTGCATTTATAATTTTTTTTTTGTAAAAAATAGTAAATTAATTAACCGCAAATTAAATGCTTCTTAGAAAATGTAATGCTGCTAAAATAGAATCTACAATTCTACAATACACATAAAAAAAAAATCAAATAAAAATATGATCAGTTACGATTAATAAAACAAAATGACATATTTTAAATCAAAATAAAATGGAAATGATTGTAAAATATGCCAGTCAAATTTATTTTTTTGTTTATAAGTATAACAAATAGGCATCATTTCAATTAAAATTGAGATTGAATAGAATTCATTGGTTGATAAACGTTTAGCAGAAGTTAACTCAAAAGTTCTGTCCGAAAAATTTCAAATTCTTCAAAAAAAAAAAAATGATGATGAATCAAAGGAGTTTTGTATCATTTCCTTTCAGATTTCTTTTTATCGTTATTTTGAAACAACCAAAAAAAAGGAAAAAAAATAAAGAGAAACTCTAGTTACGTATATTACTGTTCTAAAATGACTGATGATGATACATATAAATAATGTTTGTAAATGTTAGAACGAAGCAACGTTTTTTTTTTCTTTTTTGTTTTGTTTGATCATTATTCATCATCATTTTGTGACTGACTAATAGTTGTATGTGTATATTTTATACTTAATTCAGTTTATTTGAATATCTTGAAAATATATGTTCATAATACAGAAAAAATAAAATAAAATAAATATAAAAAATACAGAACCCAGTCGTTAGTTATATACAATCCAATATTATACAACGCATTGAACGAAATAATAATAATATGCATAATAATATAATATATAATATTTTTTTTTTAATTTTATTTATCGTACAATTATTAAAAATGATATTTTTGTGATATGGAAATCATATAAAAAAAAAACCAGTCCATAATTTTTATATTTTTCTCAATATTTTATCTTCCATAATAATATCCATTTGCATAGAAATTGATAAATTAACCTTGATATTGTTAATAAAATGGTTGGCTGGTGAAATGAATTTTCATATTTTTTCATATTTTTTTATTTTGCTTCTTTTTCGTTTAGTTTTTTTTTTTTTTTTTTTTTTAATTTTATAAATTAATGTAAACACCGCGCATTCATAATGTAAAAATTATATTTACAGCGAGTTGCACAGCACGTGTAATGGATATTGAATGCAATTAAAATTCCTTTTCAGATTATTATTATTATTATTTATTTATCTTCATTTTTTTTTTTTTTTTATATTTTCATTCGACAGGTTATATAGTTTTATTAGTGATTTTATGAGTTTTACTGCACGTGTGACATCGATTTTTTCATTAAACTTTCATTAAAAAAACAATATTTGTTTTTTAATTAAATAGCGGTTATGATAACTGTTGAATATGTTGACCAAACGATCGTAATGTATCAAATATTGTAGGCGTATTTAAATATTGGATAGCAATTGCTATAAATGTTACTGTTTTGCAGTGACTTTGGGTGATTAAATTAACAAATAATACAGATGGAATTGCTAGTAACGGCAAAATATGAAAACATTTCGTATATGTTATGCATGCGGTTAATTTAAATTAAATATAACTGTCAGATTGCCTATATATAGGTTCTTATTCCATATTTTATGTATTTTCGTTTTTTTTTTCTCTTACAAATTTAAGAAAATTGAAAACAATTATATTATAAAAAGAAACAGAAACAGAAAACACACACACACACACACATATATTGAAGTAAATTATTTAAATTTTTATGAAATCTATATTGTCAGCAACCGAAATAACAAAAATTAGGGCATATTCATAATTTAAAAGAGTATTATAAGTAATATTTCTGATTTTATTACTAATAAATCTGAAATGTTAACATTGAATACATAATAATGTATTTTATTATTATTATTATTATTATTCTTGGACTATCGAAATTTATAATAGAAAAATAAAAAAAAATAAAAAAAAAATATACAACAAAAATTAGAATCAACAAAATAAATATTTTATGCATGCTAATGATGCAAAGAAAATGATTTTATGTTTATCGGTGCCTCATTATCATTGATTTTTTTGTTTTTATGTTCCATCAATAAACTATATAGCACCACCATACTCATACATTTCTATTTCCTTCTAGCCTCAGCACAACCATAATGTTAATAAATTATGATTTATTTGATATGCGGACAACTAACCTATTTAAAGATACTATTTTATTATACACATTGGTCCTATAAATATACAATCATTTCTATTATTTTATTTCCATATTCCATCATATAATATATATGATTAGAAAACAATAATAAAATATAATAGGCAGAGAGGCACGATGCCGGTCGATGATGATCTGTGTTTTTGTATTTTTTTTTTGTTTTTTTGTTTTTTTGTTTTTTGTTATGTTGTGCGTTTTTTGTTTGTGCTTAGTTTTGTTTATGGTCATGTTTCTAGGTATGTATTTTTATTTGGTAAAGGTAGCTATTAGAGTTATTGTGCTGAAAACAATAAAAAATATAACGAAAAATATGGCAAATAAATGACGGTTTTAAAGGCGATTTTGGATATGTCTAAATAACTTTATCATTACTCATAATTATAGGACATCACAAAGAGACTAAATAATATTTTACATGTATGACGATCTATTTTAAATTTAAATGAATTTTATTTTATAAGTCATTACTGAACTATTAAAGATTCTCGTTAAACTGAGTTTACATTAAACGCTCGATGTTTCCCATTTAACGTTAAACTCAGTTGACGTTAAACCGAAATTGATAAAAATGACCCTTGAAAAGACCATTAACACCTCGAAAAACGATATATGTATTGTGAAATTATCTACGTATTTTTGTAATCAGTCAAAATTTTAATATTTCATAATTTAAAAAATTTAAATAAATGAACGAGGCTTATAAATTCTTATATGTACAACAAAACTGAAATAACCCCTAATATAAAATAAAATATTAGCTCCCGTTACAATAAATCCAGTTAAAAGTAAAAGAAAGAAAAAAAACATAAATATGTAAATAACATCAAATTATCATATTATAACTAAAATAAATATCGATATCAAATAACATATTATTAATGCAAATAGCATAGAAATTTAGGTACACAAAAAATAAAAAAAAAATAAAAAAATCATACGATAATCCGTTAACATCATCACGTACACATAAATATTCAATAATTATATATAAATATATACCTGCAATGCAATCAAATATAGCACACATATAAATATATCATCAATTATCGTTTATATTCTAATGTAAATCTAGATTTGGGAAGTAAATTATTTTCGAGAAAAAAAAAAAACTAATAATAATAATATAATAAAAGACGAAAACTTTTCTACCACAACAGACAGACCTTCTCTTTTGTAATAGCCCAGCTACTAGTAAATCATTTTTCCATATGAAGTTTTTTGATTTACACACATCGTGCATCATCCACATGGCTTATAGATCGAGAATTCAATTATACCGCAACAAGATTGAAAGAATATTAAAAAAAAAAAAAGAAAAAAGAAATGCTCACATTTGAACGGAATCCGTGAGAAAAAAAATTAATAATATCCTAACTTTGAATATCAACCAACCAACCACACACACACACAAAATTCATAGAGCTCACAATATCGAAGCAACCTTTTAACCCTTTGCCAAAATACCTTTATGCCAAAGAGTCAAAATAATTTATATTTTATGTCTATTATTATGCACATTGTACACACACAATACCCATCGTATATAAAACATATATATAGTTATTTAAAAATTCGTTGAAAGGTATTCAAATATATATATATATATATATTATACAAATATAATCGAATGGTGACTAACTAACTATGGTGAGAGTGCTAAGGTTTACCTATATCAATAGATAGTTTACCCATATCGATTATATTATAGTAGAAAGAAAAATAAAAAAAACAAAATAAATATCTAAATTGCAAAGTTGTATTATATTTACATTACAAATAAAAAAAATAGCAAACACACCATCATTATTGTCATTATTATTAAAATAATATATTATGCAGATATTTAAACGAAAAAAAAACAACAAAAAAATGGTATTGTGTATAGCTAATATTTTACCTGCAAATAATTGGTTGCCAATCCAATACACCATACCTTCAACTATAGCTTGGTTTGGACTTTTTTGTATTAATTTGGTACTTTAAGATTTAAGATTTGATAATATGTGGTTCGTAATCAAAACTACTTCTCTTATCTCTAAAAAAAAAAAAAAAAAATAGATCGGAGCTATCGTTTCGCAATTTTATTTTAAAGTGTGCACGCATTTAAATATATTGCAAAACGATTTCACTACACAATTTTTTTGTTTTTTTTGTTTTACTTATTTTTCTGTTTACAATACCTTTAATGCAATTATATATAATGCAAAAAGTGCGGAAAAATTTATCGGATATTTGTATAAGCGCATATAATTTCACTTAAATAGGTATCGAACAGTGTAAAGGGTAATAATATTTGCTTTAATGCTTCTTGTTGTTTAAATGGTAGCACACAAAAGGTGTATAAGTAGGTACTAAGCATACCCTTTTTTTCTTCTTTTTTTTTATTCATTCTATTCCACAAAGGACATGAGATATTTATCATATTATGTTTTATTATTTTTAAGTAATATTTTATTTATATTTCGATTTAATGGAAAATGTAAATGATAAATACTTGAATATTTGATGCTGTAAGTAAGCCAGGCTCATAGAAGATTTTTTTTTTTTTTTGAATAGATATGTGAGAATGTTTGATATAAGAAACAATTTTTTTTTTGTACGCAGCGAATTATGAATAGAGAAATCCTTAGGAAGCAACAGTTTGAATAAATTTCTTTCTTTCTTTTATATGTGAAACACCTAATGGCATATATATTAGCTGGTATGGATCATATGATAGACATATGTTTTCATATGTAAATTTATGAAATTTTTTGAATATTATAAAATCAAACAAAAGGATTTTTTTTTTTTATTTGTATGGTTCAGAAAAATAAAAATAATAGTTGATGATGCATACAATCCCATAGAAATTTCTGATTAAAAAGTTATTTTTTTCAAAAATTTCATTCTAGCTCACGTTAAAATGTTTTCGAAAAAAAAAAAAAAAAATGTGATTAAAAAAAATGAATGCTGCACATTTTATGTTATCAATGTTTAACAATTTAAAAAAATAAAAATGCGACAATTGAATAAAAAAAAAAGAATGAAATGAAATGAGAAAAATAAACGAGAAATTTAATATTGTTGAGAGTTAAAATCATTTAATCGTATTTCTGTATATATATAAATATAAAAATACTAAAGTGATATGTGGCAACAATTTGATTACAGTTTTATAAGGGCAATTGAAAAGCATTAAGTCAATGCATTGTTAACGATAATTTTATGATATATCATCAACTGTATTGCATATGTAAGCAAAAGATAAATTAAATGCCGAAAATTAAATAACAAAAAATTGAAATAATTGCTAAGTCAATTATATTATGGAATACATATTCAACCAATTAGAAACTTAACTGACTGTGATGTACATATAATACAAATTTTATGCAATATTTCATTAGCTTTATATACAAAACCATTGAATATGCTAAAAGTATGAAAAATAAACAAAATGATAATTTTATTGATAATTGAATATATTCGCGTATTGTATCCTTTTTAATTTTTATAGTACGATTTCATTGGTGCTTCGAACGACGATATATATAATATTATTAATAATAATACATTTACCATAATGAATTAAATTGCAAAGAACTATATATAGTACATAATACATAACACTCTAAATGTCATAAATACATAAAATAAATTAAAATGTATTATTCATTTTAATAGAGGAGAAGCGCGCAAATATGATATTATTACGCTGCCATTTATAATATAAATGAAGTAGAGTGGAGTAGAGTAGTAAGTAGATACCATATGTGTATTCTCTTTGTGAATACAATTAGAATATTACATTCAATTATATATTATTTATTTTTTTACATTCAAATTTAATGTTCTCGCTATAATAATTAGTCTATTGAATGAATAACAATGCAATAAAACTAACTAACCATTTTTTGTAGCTTATAGTTTTTGTTGCAGTCTTTTTTCTTCTTCTTTTCTTTCCGATTTGATACTTATTTGATAAAAAAAAAAACTAAATGTTTTGGAGAATCCCACATGCAAAATAACATGTGATATTTCAAATATATTATATATTCATTGAAATAGCTGTAAAAAATATTAACAAAATCAGGAGTGTAGAAATTTCTAATTTACTTGTCAATAAAAAAAAAAATAAAGTATATAGCAATTTGTGGTCAAATTGAAAATTTAATTCACCACTGTTCTGTTTCATAAGCCGCACAAAATATCTTTCATCTGGTACTTTGATATTAAAGTAATCGTATCCAGGTTATAAATCTACACCTTTTTTATCGAAATGCATATAGAGTATTATATCATCATATCTTATAAATTTATATACAGAAAAAAAAAGAAAAAACTTACTAAATGCACAGCACACACAATTTTCATATAAAATTAAATACAATATTATATCTACAAAAAAAAAAAAAAAGAAGCGATATTAACTTACAAAGTAAAATTACTTTGTCGTGAATTTTGTTGATATTGTTCATCAGATATTGTATTTCGAAACCGCGCACAATGTCTCCAGTAACATGTATGGACATATGTTATGTAATACTGAAAGGTCTTTATGTGCAGTGTACACACGTATATTGTTCCACAAACCGATCATCACCTACATCATATTATTATATATTAAATGTAGGTACTGTACTTATTACAAAGTACACACAGCACACAAGTGTAGACTATTCAATTCAAATAAAATGTTATTATTTCTTTTTATCATATCAATTAACAAATCTTCAACAACAATGTTTAATACGCTTATCAGCTTTGAATATATGTATAACTATATATATATATATATATAAAAAAAAGAAATAAGATAAAATAACTGATTTTACAACACCAGCCTATTTTTATATATATATATTTCGTAATAACGATGATGACTAAAACATTCGATTTTAATGAAATTCTCAAATACTATTGAACTAAGTAAACAAAAACATTTCTATATAATATTATATAAATTGTTAAGTATTTATAATTTCAGACTTATAATTTTACCAAAAAAAAAAAAAAAAAATAACGAAATCAACAAAGTTCTATAAATGGATATGATGGGTTTATATACGTAAAATGATGCAACATATGTGTACACTAAACAGATTTCGACTTTTACGAAGTATCAATTGCTATTCAAAATCAATTAGATTCGGATGTACCATATTTAGCTTTATTTTTTTTTTTTTATTTTTATTTTTTAAGAAAATATTTATAAATATATACTTAATACGATATATAAACTAGGTGTTTTGATGCCACTTTATATTTACGAGCTTATTATATTTGAAAAAGAAAAACGGCATTTAGAAGATATATTATTATATGTATGTATTATATATGGGCCATTAAAAATATAAAGTTTCGATAAAATATTCTTTATATGGCAATTGAAGTATATTAATAATTAGGCTGAACATATAAAGTCAACTCTTAATTAAGTAAAATAAATGTTACTTATTAGTTATAGTGAATAAAAGAAATAAAGGAAAGAAAAAGAGAAAAAAAAAAAGAAACGAATAAACTGCATAAATTTTCTTTAATTAAATAAATAAATAAAAATAAATTAACACATAATTCTTTCGTCAAAAAAAAAAAAAAAAAAAACTGTAGATATACAACAACACCAACGAAAAACGAAAAAAAAAAAAAATAAATATATAAACACATATGGGCGCCATAAAAATATTGTCATATAGGCAAATAGGCATTGCATATATTTATATATAGTATAACATTATATCGGTTATAATTCTCTTCGTATATACCACACATCTAAGTTTAGTTTATGCACCACACCTTAGTTTAGCATGTTAAGTCATTATATCCTACATCTAATATTTATACACGCCAAAATACATAATAATAATAATAATAATAATAATAATAATAATAATAATAATAATAATAATAAATAATAATAATGTACTTAATATGTGTGGTGTAAAATGAATATTTCTTCTTCTTCTACTTTTTTCTTTTTGTGAATATGTGATTAAAATATTTGTTTGCATATTTATGTTACAAATATTAAGTATGTTTAAGTTAAGTTAAGTTTTTTTTTTTTAGTTTGTTTGTGTGTTCTTTTGCTTAAGCTTATAGTAAAATGTTTAAAGTAGTTAATTAATGTATAGAGTTAAGATGAAATATCTTCAGATTGAATATGTTATAAAAGATTTATGTACGAAAAATTATGATGTGACTCTCCTCTTTTCAAATTATCATTCATATTTTATTTATTTTCAGTTTTTTTCTCATTTTTTTTTTATTTTTTGTAAATTGATTGTTGGCGGTGTTGTATATCTACATAAATATTATAATCTATCGAAATTTTTTTTTTTCGTAATATATGCGCCATTCACTGTCATTTTAATACATCAAAATTAAAGAAAACAAAAAAAAAATACTTATATATATATATAAATAAATGTATAAAATAATAAAAAGAAATAACGCACACACACACACACAATCCAAAAAATTTCGAGTTTTTTTTTTCTTTTTCGTTTTTTGTTGAAACAACAAGAAATAAAATTAAATTAAAAACAGAAATATATTTAAATTTAATTAATTTTAATAAAGATATAAATGTAATGGCGCATTGAAAATAATAAACAGATTTTATGGTATTCATCAACAGTTGAATTGAAATGCCAATTAAAATGTTTTTTTGCGTATTTCTATTTTTTTTTTTTTCTTTTTTTCATTTTTAGTTTTTTGTTTTGTATTTTGATGGAATGAAATATTGACAACAACAACAACAACAGTGATATAGAACAAGAGTATCGACTATCAGCTATACATTCTAATAAACAATTTTTCATGTAGACGAAGAAGTTTTGTAAAGACATCAAAATTAAATATTATTATAAATGGTTAAATGTTATAAACTCTTTTTTTGTTTTTTGTATTTACTAATACACTTAAAAATTGAAATACTATACAGAAAAACGGGTAAAAAACAAAAAAAAAAAAGAAGATGAAAAAGAAACGAAAGAAATCATATAATATTTAATTTGACACATATGGCATGGCATCCTGTCAAACTTATGTATTTTTATTATTATTATTTTATATTTATGAAAGTGTCAATTACATTATATTCACATTCATAGACTGAATTTTTGTCCGAATATGCGAGCATCGCTAAAAATGAAATAAATAAATTAAAAGAGAGAAACAACCGCAGCTTTTGTTTAATTAAAATTGAAAACGAAAAAAAAAAAAACGACAAAAAGAACTTATTAAAGAAAAATAATTTATAATAAAATGAAAAGTTGTTCTCGAATTTCGTGGAAATCAATAGTTATAGTTAAAAATACCAATTCTTCGTCATATTTAAATCACATTCATTATCGAAATGTCTGTTATTTAATTCAGTCATTTTTTTTTATTGATTAAGTTTTAGTTCAATAGAACATTACAAAAAAAAATAAAAAATATATCGACAATAACATTTTCCTATAGTTATTTGTCATATTTTAAAGAAATCATACATGCACGCGTATTTGTGTGTTATGCATAAGTAGACATGTAGAAATGTGTGTAACCTCAATTTTATACCTAAATAAATTTGGTTCGATATTTTCTATAAATATATATTTGGCTTTGTGATTATATTTTATTTCATTGTTTTAGCTGAAACAAATTTGTTAAATTTTCGTTTATGTATTAATTAACTATCAAGATTTTCACTATAGTAAAATTATTATATCAGAATTACAAACTCAAATCGCAA
The DNA here is from genome assembly GCA_011634745.2 of Catotricha subobsoleta. Taxonomy (NCBI): domain Eukaryota; kingdom Metazoa; phylum Arthropoda; class Insecta; order Diptera; family Cecidomyiidae; genus Catotricha; species Catotricha subobsoleta. The sequence continues at coordinate 80,039 of JAABKK020055088.1, forward strand.
TCAGACTTTTATGAAAGCGAATTATATTGAATTTGTCTGTTTTTCATATTAAATGATTAATTTAAGAATCTTTCAAATGACTTTAGATTCAATAAAACTTTATTGTTTCCAATAATAAACAAACAATAAGTTATATACGATAAATATTTTGTTTGATTAGTTAGCTCAATAATATTTTTATACAATAGATGTTGTCCATTTTTCGTACTTTATTTGTTTGTTTTTTTAAGTAATATATGTGATATCTGCGCTATTGCATATTGCAGATTTCTATATATAAAAAAAAAAATAGTATATAAAAATATATACCAGAATCTAATCTATGAAAATAATGGCATTTCATTATATACACACTAAAAATGTTTTTCAACTGTATAAAATTTCATGTATTTTGAAAGACCAATGCTTAGAAATTCAAGTTATTCTTAAAAACATGGTGTGTCCTTGAAGATATATCTCTTAATATGAAAATATACTACACTGAGAATGCGAGTATAGTGTCGTCGTCATATATCTATATATATGTACATTGTACCTATATTCTATATATAAAGAAAAAACAAAAAAAGCCAATAAAGATATATATTATTATATACGCGTATTTTATAAAATTTATCAAGAAGTTAAATAAAAAAAAAATGTATAAAAGCAAGCAAAGCATATTATGCCTACTGAACGTTTTACAAAATACATTCTAAATGCCGCGCTTTAATATAATCAAACGCAAGATCAACTAACTTTAGTTTGTGGCATTTTTTTTTTTTATTTTTATTTCTGTTAAAAAAGTTATGTAGTTTTTAAAATTGTTTCTACGTAAACGTAAATAACATTAATTGCACACACAAAGTATATTGTTGCCTTATTAAGTAAGTAAGTAAAGTTAGCTACTCTCTCTCTCTCTCTCTCTCTCTCTCTCGCTTTCTCTCTCTCGCTTTCTCTTTCTTTCTCTCTCTACAATATACATTTCTAGATAAACTTGCAAATAGTTGTTATTATAGTTTAAAACTTAATTAAAAAATATTTTGATGTAAGATTGTTCGTATAATTGTGAATTAATATGTATAATGTATATATATTATTTATATAGTGATGTTTGTCTTAATTAAAAAGGATGTTAATCAATTGTTAAAATAATGAGGTTGATTTACAGAATCTAAAAACAAACAAACTATATAAGCTATTATGTTATAGCTATAATAAAATTTAATTTAATATATTTGTGAAATGTTTTCCATTATATTATAATATAGATATAGATAGTCATAAAAAATAAATCACATTAAGAGTGTACTCACTTATAAAATAAAACAATTATAAATTTGTATATATATGCTTTACAGATTCATTTTGAGAAATGATGAAATTCTTCGTAATATCGCATATAGGCACAAGCAACAGATAAAATTTACTTTCAGTAATAACGTTTTAACTCATTATATCTCTATGCAAATGGATTGTCTCATTACTCCCTTTTATTTTAATGTTTTAAATATTTTTTTTCTGGAACTCGATGTAGTCACTTTAAACATTATACACTTTCAAATCAAAACAAAAACAAAAGAAACATCAATTTATATTGATAATGTTGAGAATATGCTGACTTTAGATTTTAATTTTATTTCATTGAAACATTATCCGTCAACTTTATTTGAAAAAAAACAAAAATTCAAGCATAGTATAGTTCAGTGAGTAAAAATAATTTTTTTTTTTTTTTGCTACGTGTATGTAGAAGAAAATATCTCTCGTAAAATATCTATGCAAATCTAAAATTACACAATCGCCATTAGAGGAAATTGTATTTATTATGCCACTATAGACAATTGTACAAAATATACACATTATAAATTATAATAAACGAGAAAATAAAATATATATAAAAAAAGAAAAAAAACTATAGGATATAAATAATGAATAAAACATTGTTTTTGAAACTAAGAACACATAGAAAACATCATGATTTGCTAATTTCTTTCATTTGATATTATTTTTTTTTATTATTATTTTTATTTTTATTTTTGATGAATGAATAGATATAATAACAAAGATAAGCGTAAGCGAAGTATAGGAGGTTATAAAGATGATGTAAATAAACCACAATATTGTATTTAATAAAAAAAAAACCATGAAATATACAAATAATAAATTGTAACGGTGAGAATAAAAACAATTGAAAATCTGACAACATAATTTCGAATATATTTTGTTTTTTTTTTTAATTTTATTTTAGTGATGTTATACATTTTTGTAACGACTAATCATCATATGGATGGTTATGAACAACTCACTCAATCGCAGCTCTACCAATATTATTTATTTTTCATAGGCCGCTTACGAGCAAGTCAATTCAATTTGCCATTATTATACAAAAAGATATTATTTCAAATGAGCGTTGGGTCTAATAAAATTAAATGCATTGCTAAATATAAATATTTTTGTGTGCTCTGTTTAATTGTAAGTACTTCAGTACTAATAGTGACATATATTTCAACTATATATTTAGAAGATATAATTTAAATAGTAATTCAATTAAAATGTGCCAAACGAAAACTAAATATCAAAGAATTAATTCTATAATCAAATTATTTAGCGAAAATTATAACATAATATAATTAATGAAATGAAAAGAACTTGTATAAGGGTTAATAACAATCAAACGGGCTCAAAAATATATGTACATCGAACTTGCCTGAGATGAACTGTGGTTCTTATAACAACTATAAAATGGTCTCATATTAATATCCACCCGGTGATAATATTAACATATTAATTTTTAACATCTTTATATAGTCAACTAAACTAATAAAAATTGATTTTATCATTCATCGTCCTTCACACAACAAAAAAAAAAAAGAAGAAAAAAAAGAAAAGAAAAGAACATCACTCAATAAAGAAAACGACAAAAATAAAACAGGTAAATTTCACCTGCTCGTTTTTCTATTTAACAAAAAAAAAATTACACTTCTTTTTTTTTCTCTAAAAATATCAATAAACAACATATAAAATGAACAATAGTCTAGCTATTTGGTGCGGTGTGTGCCCTATCGATTGTTATCAAATCCCATTATTATTATTTTATTTTTTATTTTTTTATTTTTTTTTTATATACAAGTTTTGTATTTCTTTGAAACATTTTTCTACCTAGAAAAACATATAATGTTGTTAGCAAAATGAAAAGAAATTACGAAACGTATTCCAATTTTCGAGGTCTATCTTCTGGTAAAATGAGCATCTTTTCATTATAAATTTTTCACAATATTAGAAAAATATCCAAATGTAACTTAATAACAAAATAGATTTAGGGTAACTTTAGTTTCATTTATGTAACATTTGAACCTTAATTTATGACTCCTTTTAATTTCAGTTTCTCTTCTTCTTTCTTTTTTTTCTTCTTTTTTTTTTTCAAAATTTTGTATAAAGAATGAAATACCCACGTAATGAAACGATAATACGTTTGTGGTTTTACACAATTCTAGTTGAAAAAGAAAAAGAAAAATACTATTTCTCAAGTTGCCTGAAATACGTTTAAATTGTTGTTGTTTATTGGTTTGGTAAGTAATTGGTTTATATTTTTAAACACATTTTAAAATTTTTAAGTACCTATCGGCACTCTAATGCACATAATATGTTTAAATATTGATAAATGAAAGAAGAACAACAACAACAATAACAAAAATCTATTTAATGATTTTGGTTGCGGTGCAACAGTCTATGGTATGATAACTATTAACTTTGCAATGCGATTATATTAAAAAAAAGAAGAAAAGAAAGAAAAACATTACCATTGCCGACGGGCGATTTTGATGGGAAGTGAAGCAGGGTGTCGATTTTCAAATTTTATTTATATTATTTCGATAATAAATTGCTAGATTTGATATGAAAACAAATTGTTTTGGAAAATAGAAATAAGATAATGAAACTATATGACTATTTTTTGTGAGACTCGAATTTCTTTTCTTTTCTTTTTTTTTTTGAAGTACAATTACAACTTAGTATTTATAATCACTAATACAAAAAAATAGAGAATATTTTTACTCGTCCACTTATTTACAATTTCTAGGATATTTGATTTTGTTACGCGCGCAATTACTTTCTTTCCAATTATTTAAGTTTATTAAAAATATATCACATTTTTTTTTTAACTCAATTCCTTGAATCATTTTAAAAAAAAAATTTTGCAATAAAATAAAAGAAAACAATAACAATTATTTATTTACTTTTTGTTTTTTGTTTTTTTGTTTTAGAGCTTAAAACATTTTTAATAATTAACAACACATACACAAGTTATGTGTGAAATTTTTAAATTAGTTCGAGGTGTATCAAAATCATTGAATTTATACATTTCGTTTAAAAAGAAGTATTTATTATTTTTATTTTTGTACAATTCGTTTTTATTATTATTTTTATAGTGGATTCGGTTAATTGAACCGTACAGCCTGTTTAATGTGAACACACAAAATTTCGTTCTGGTTGAAAAAGTATTTTGTAGTTATTTTATTTCATTATTTATTTATTTTCATAAACAGTACTATTGTAAATTATATATATATATATATATATTCTGATAATATCTATTGTATCTAATATAAAAAATGTAGAAATTTTTTGTAAGACATAACTACACACACGATTGTTTTAACGAAGAAAAATATATTTAAAATCTAAAAAGTGCACAAATTGTCTGTATTTCAAGTACAATTGAACTGAATTTATATAAATTTTTGCTTAACCAAAAATTTGGAATTATTTCGAAATTTCTATTTCTTAATCTTCACAAAATAAACACATCTCTGTACGAAAAAAAAAAAAATGCCAATGCCATGGAAAATTTTTCAATTCTTATCATATTTTTATGCGATAACAAGACTTTTTTTTTATTTTTGATAACCTTAAATTAACTCTCTGAAGTCTAAAAGGTTGGTCTTACAAAATTACTCAACATTTAAAAGCAACAAGAGAGTGAGTGAGAGAAACAGATACAGAAAAATAATATCATCTTTTCAGAGATGATAAGGCGCTGTAAAAGAATTTCTTTTCGAAACATCTTGATATTGAAATAATAAGTTGTTAAATTTCTATTTGATTTCTAATTATTATTCATTTTTTTTTTGTAATTCATAAATTATTTCATCGGATTCAAATAAAAATTAAGTATATGCAAGTCAATTTTTCACAATTTCTGAGCACTTGTTTAATTTTTGAAAAAAAAAAAAAAACAGAAAATGAAACAATATTTACCCGCCGTCTTAAAACTAATACCATTTAAAAAAAAATTCATCATATTTGAGATTAAATGCACACCAAAACCAAAGAGAAAAAAATGATAAAAAAAAAAAATAATAAGAAAAAAAAAGCAAAACTTACCGAAAATGTAACGAATTAAATTCGTTTGTTTCGCGTGCCTTTCCCCTCGAAACAATTATTTTCAAACATATTGAATATTATTTAAGATCATCATCATCATTACTTATCATCATCGCAAAGCAAGGAAAAATATTTTGGTGCCATAATATTTATTATGAAAGATTGAATCAAATCGAATTTTTAGTGATTTCTTTTTTCTTATTTTTTTTTTTTTTCGTTTTTAGTCGTGTTGAATTCATTATATTTTATTTTATCATTAAATTGAACAGCAATTACTTATTTTATTTTTTTTTAAATTTTAACTCAGTTTTAACTAAATTCAAAAGAATTTTTGCTTTTAATGAACACGTGGCTAATTTATGTCACATTAATATTTTTAATTCGGAACAAATTTCATTATGAGTTCACTCGAAATTTTTATTTATTCATTTATTATATTTTCTTTTGATTCTGTTTAGTTATTTCATTTGTTTTTATTGAATTGTTTTCATTTTATAAAAATTATTTTCAAGAAAAAATTTGTTTGCAAAAAATTTACATTCATACATTTCCTTCCTTTTTTTTAAAAAAAAAAACACATCACTTTATTTTATTTCAAACAATTTTCAAAAAAATCTTAACACTTTTTACAAAATTTTATTTATTTAATTATTAGGCCAGAGATCTTATAATAAAAAAATCCAATTTGATTTCCAAAAATAAAATGGAAAAAAAAATTAAACTGAGCGCAATATCATGATGACTTGTGTGTTAAACAAATGTATGATTAACTCTTAAGAAATGTTTTGTATGTCCTCTATCTCTTATAACAAAAAAGCTTCTAATAAGAAAATGCTTTTTTTTTCTTGTATGCCCAGAATACAACTCGGCAGTCGCCACACAGCGCGAATGTCTATAAACGAATGGTTTTTAGGTCCCCATCAGTAGCAACTGCCGCCGCCGCCAACACGACATAACATTTATTGCTTTTGTGCATACACACCAGCACGACTGTACGTACCGTACATATACGTGCAGTTTATGTCGGCTGGTTAGGTATTGTTGTGTTGTGTATAAGTTAGTTTTTATATCTCGCTCAGGCTTCCTTGTACATACCGAACAACCATTTTGTGTATTACTCTTATTCGCCCTTTATATTCAACTTTTTAGTTATATCGTATCCCGATTATATTATATATACAGAAACGCGCATGTACACACTATATCTCTTAGCATACTACATGCTGATATGATTATAGGTATATTCTATACATAAAAGTATTTATTATTAGTATTTGTATTATCGTTTTATTTTATTTTACAATTTTTTTTCTTCTGCTAGTTGAGAGCACAACACCGACACCGACAAAAAAAAAAGAAATAAATAAAAATGCTTTTATACGCAACGACGTACCTATTGAATGTGTATGGCACAGATATATTGCCGTCCTGTATGGTTTTGACGACGTGGATAGAGTGAACTAAGTATAATTTGGACTCTTGGTGTATTGGTGGTATCTCTCTTTGTGCATACGAAACCTAATAAGTATGTAAGTATTTTATTTTATTTTTAAATCGAATCACAAAAGTTGGGGTAATGAAAGCATGATAGTTATTCCATAGCAAACGCATTTTAAAAAGCATTGAGTATTAAGAAATTCTACATAAAGCTTGACTACGCACTTTAAAAATCCCTCAACAATTTGAATGAAAGGAGTAAATTTCATTAATAAGGCTTTTTATCTTATTTTTTTTTTCGTAATTATTCAATTTTGTTTTATTTAACTATTATTACACTTGACACACGACGAGTGCATAGGCTAAAAAGCCTATTTAATTTTCAATATTTAGTGTAAGAATATTGTAAATGCGCATGTTTCCAACAATAGTGGGTATCTGTTCTGAAGTGAAAGTGGGAGGTAGGAGCTTAAATTCGATATGTATATAATATAGTTTCTATTTCATCATTGTCTCTTGAGCATCACTTTTTTTCTATTCTTTTCTTTTTTTTTTTTATATATATTCTGTATATCCTGAGTAGCTCAAATTTAAGTGATTTTTTTTTCAAGTTTTAGACTTTTAGATAAGAAAAAAAAAAACAAATATTTTTAAAAGTCATCAGCATAGTTTTATGTTTTTTGTTTTGTTGAAGCGTATAGGGGGTTATTTTTGTGAGCACAGGCTGCAAGTTAAAAGAATGTTCAGAGAAAAGTATTTGACTTGTTTGGAATTTTTTTTGTTTATTTTTTTTTTTTGGTTTCTGGCTTTTGGTATATAATTATAAAATATGGAATAAAAGCATACCTATATAAAATTTGTATGAAATTCAAGAAAGAAAGACAAAACTATAAAACTGTAATTTTGTTTATCAGCAATTTCGTTGTATGGAAAAATGTATAATTTACATGCGATAATAATTGTTGTATGTGATATTTATAAAATGCTTTTTTCATGAATTGGGGAAATAATCGCAAATTTATGAACATTACACAACTCAGAGAAATAAGAGAATTAAATACCAGAAGAATTAAAAAAAAAAAAAAATGATTTTTTATCGTGTCGTGTTCATGTTTTATACTTATTTATTTGTTGCTGAGTCCTACTTGTATATATTTCTATGTGCAATGTGAAAGCAGGCAGGCATTACATACAAAAATATATATAAGTATACAAAAAATTAAAGTAGTTCTGTAACATATATATAAGATAATTTTTTTTTTTTTTTATTTATATTATGAATTATGTGTAGATCTTGAGGTCAGTGACATTTTGAATTAATTTTTATAATATTTATTTTTTTTGTTATCAATTCTTTCATTTTTTTTTTTTTTTAAATTTACATAATTTGAATATTAAATACCTACGCACTACACAAATATTAGTTATAATAATAATATGCCTCAATAATATAATGATGATGACACGGTAATATTCAAATTTAATTATTAAATTAGATATGGTGGACAGCCACAGCACAGCCGGTACAAGTTAAGCAATTGTATTATAATTAATGTAAGTTTTCATGTCAAATAAAATGAACAATAACAACAACCGGGCAATGTATGATACACTTATACACAATAATATACATATTTGGAAAATGTATTATGTATGAATTATTAAAATATATCCAATACCATAACATTATTCATCACAAATAAATATGTACATACATTCTAGTAATAATTCATAATTAAGACATTATCAATAAAATAATAATAATAAAAAAAAATGTACGGCCTATAACCCGGCTATACTAATACTGACTGAACTGTTTGTTATACATTTTACAAATATATATTACTACCGAAATTAACCAAAAACTTTTTTTAAAAAAAAAAAAAAAAACACGAAGAAAATAGTATCAATAAAAACTAATTACACAGCTCATTACGTACACGAATTACAGTTTTAGAGGTTTTACTTTTAATATTTAAAATTAATTGATGCTTAACCATTAAAGCCATAAGGCAATTCGAAAGAGTAGAAATGGGAGAAAAAAAACTCGAAAATTATTTGTGTGAATGAGGAAGAATGAAAGAAAAAGCACAGGTAAGTTTATTTTTCCGTCAAGAGTGGAAGTGAGTTAAATAAAGGTACGTACACACATGTAAGGATAATAATAACATAAACATTGAATTGAAAAAAAAAAAAAATTAAATTAAATAAAATAAAAGCAAAGAAATTTTTGTTTGGATTAACAATAAATTATTGGAATTTTTTTGTTTTTTTTTTTTTTCATTTTTGTGTTATAGAACAAAAGAGTCCGTGGTAGAATCGATCAGAGAGAAAAAGTACCAAAAATCACACAACAACAAAAACAAAAGCATTATATTAAAATCGAAACCGGTTTTCAATATTTTTGATTTGGTTTTGATAAAATACGAAAAAAAAAAAATTAGGCTGCTCTTGTTGTTGTAATACGGTTTTGTTTGCAATGAAAAATTATTATTTTTTTGGTTTGTTGTTTATTTTTGTTCATCGTTTTTAATTTTTCTTTTTCTTTTTTTTTTTATTCTTGTAGTTGTAGGTAAGTAAGTATATACATTGACAAGCAGCACAGCGAACGTGAGCAAAATAGTGATTTATATTAATTTTTATTTAACTTTTAAAAATGATTTTATATTTAACGGAAGTTATTCAGCAAAATGATAATTGCAAAATTTTAATTATGTTTTTTGTTTATTCTTTATTTTGAGCTTTCGAGAATCGAAACATTAATTATTTGATTTCTGTCTCTTCTTTTTTTTTGTTTTTTTTTTTTTGTTTATAATTAAGTGGAAATAATTGAATTTTTATAATTATTATTTTTTTTTTGTATTATTCTCAAATGGTGATAGTAGAAGTTTTTCTTTTGAATAATTTACTAGCTCGGGTAAACTGAAGCAGAAAGCGTTTTATTTTATTCATTTTAAATGTGATATAAACTGATTTTTATCTAAAGAATAATATTTTTTTTTTTTGTTTTTTAAAATTATTCAATTTAAATGAATTCGAAGAAATAATATTTCTCGTAGCACTTTTTGCTTCTAGAGTTTAGAAAGTTTCTTTTAATTTTAGACATTAAACGAAAATGAGAATTAAAAAAAAAAAAAAAACGTTATTTGATTCCAAAGAAACGCAGAAATTTTAAACAATTTTATGTGAAATTCATGTAAATGTTAATTGTTTTTAATGAATTTTTACTGACGATTAAACTTGATGAAAACAAAATTAATTATAATCTTTATAATACACATAATTTTCATAATTTTAATAGACGCACGGGCATAATAGAGCTCTAGAATACGGTATTTCCGTTTGAAATACAGACAAAAACATTTTTTTTTTTTATTTATTTCTTTTTTTTTTTAACTATTTGCATAATTTTGTAACTTATCTTTGAATAAATTATGAATTGACATTTTTAAAAAAAAAAAAGAATAGGAGAAAGAAAAATGTGTATAATAATAAATAATAAAACTAAAAATGATAATCAACCAGAAGAAAAGAATATTTAAGACATTATTTTCTGTAAGTATACGCATTTTAAATTATAGAAACATATTAAAACCTAACGGGGCATAATTGAGTAAAATGGAAAAAAAAAATATAATATACATAAATGTAAGTATATTTATAGAAGATAAAACTGGACAGATAAAGAAAATTTGAATCTAAATTTTATATTAATTTCTAGTTAAATACAAAATTATTATTCATTTCATTTTATTTTTTATTTTTTATTTTTTTTTTTTAATTTATGTTTTTAACATAACTCGATGCTGGATTAGTGAATATTTGAATTTGTTAAATCATAAAAAAAATTAAGAAAACTATTTTATTATTAATTTATGAACTTTTCGAAACCAGTTTTTATTTATTTTGTTTTTTTTTTAAATCCATGAATCTTTAGAAATTTTAAACGGTTTTTTTTTTTTTTTTGAATAATTTCTTAATCCACTTTGCTAACGATATATTAATACGTATATAAGTAAAAAAGAAAATTATAAACACTTTTGATTTGGTGGACAAAATAGAGAGATTTTGCGCAAAATTAAACTTTCTTGCCTCAACACAAACAACTATAATCTCTAGCTAAATAATAATAATGCATCAATGTGCATTTTGTTGGTCAATTTCTTGTATTTTCGGTCAAAGTTTTTTGAAATTTCTAACGAACACACAGTACTATAATAGTATATATTCCTGGAAAACCGTGCCAAAGTGATCACGACCACGACCACGACAACGAATCGTACTCTAAAATAGCGCATACACTCAGTATTAATTCATTCGCTGTTGCTATACTTTATGCACATAGATTCATATAACATAATATATTATTATATATGTACATTATGAGACAACTCGTGCATAAAAGAGCGATCATGGCATTTTTTTTTATTCATTTTTTTTCTTCCTATTTTATTCAATTTGATTTTGATTTATGGTTTTCGAACAGGACATTTTAATATATTATAAAAATTTCTAACATATTGACTGTGATTATGTTCGTTCACCGTAAATATTGATTTTAGTTACCAAAATATTAAATAAAAAAAAAAATAAAGCAATTGTCTATTTGTGTTATCGTTATCAATAAACAAATTTTCGATAAGACATTTCTCTGTTTTGTTTGAAGTCAACGATTTCCTTTCATAAATCAAAATTTCAATTTCATTTTTGAAAATTAAACACTTAAAATGTTTATTTATTTATTTATTTTTATAGGTATGTCACAAAAGCTTAAATCGTTTTCTATTTGTTTGAAACATATTATTTTTCCGTTGAGGGATTTCACTCTATGTTTAAATCTTTTTCCCATCTTCACGTTTTTTTTATTGTAGCTTTACAAGCACTTGCACACACACCAACAAATCAAAAAAAAAAAAAACAGCGGCGTAAAAAGTCTTCTTTTTTATTTCTTCGTTTCTTAAATGTGATGTTACAAAAGAATACAAAAAAAAAAAAATGTTACATTCAACACTTGCATAGAAAATATTTAAATTTTTTAAAAAAACCCGATTTTGTGTGCAATGGACAACTTAATAATACAAACTGGCATTGAAAACTAACAAACTGGTAAGCCATATGCATCAAAACTCCGCCTTGTAAGTCACCGAATTATATATATAATATGAAATATCGACTTGTTATAAATGTGTGAAATGTGAATACAAATAACATGTATCGTTCGTATTCGAATGGAAACAGCAAATACATTGTCTCTGTCACACCATTTTATAGTTTTAATACATTTTATTTTATTTTCGTTTCACTAAAAATTTTACTTTGTAAACGCCTCGACGTTTCTCGCAAGCGCCGTTTCGACGCCCCACTTTTCACTCTCGAAATAGTATATTTTGTACTAAACATACACAGGCGAACAACACTAAAATGTGGATATAGTGAGAAAAATGTGTTGTTGCATGCAATGACTCCGCCTTTGATTTTAATTTATTTTTTATGAAAAAGAAGAAATATGATAAAAATCATTCTTCATTCCCCATTCAATTTATCCAATTTGAATAAAATGACACCTATTTGTAGAAAGATGAAGTGAGTGTATTTTGTGAATGCGAGGGGAATTGGTTTTTGTCCTTACTTATATTCCATGTGCTGCCTCGATGTGATGAGATATTGTTACTAAAATGAAAATTAAGAAAAGAGATATTTTCCAAGGAGAAAATTATAACAGAAAAATGAATGGAGAAAATTTCGGAGAAGCGCTATTCTTTTTTTCGGAATAATTTCCACTTTTTTTATATATCGTTTTGTGTTGCTTCACATATTTAAATCATATTATTTTTTTTATTTATCAATTCTTTTGTTGTTTCGATGGATCTATGCGGACGAAAACGTATAGTCATCCATTCTGAATACAAATACAGAATCTTTATTTTTCAATATGATGCGTTTATTATGACGTGAATTAATATTGAAGAAAAAATCTATTAATTTAAAAATTATTTTGTGTAGTTTATTAATAAGCGAATATTATGGCCTACCCCAAGGAGCACAGTGGTGCCACATATGACCAATTCGTGACTAATTCATGACCAAATGGTTAAATGTGGCACCACAATGACGACAGGAGACTGACCAATTCGTGACCTTTCGTCATTTTATGTTCCTTGGGACGGTTCCTGCATTACAATTTGCACGACTTTATTAATTCTTACAACTATATACTAAAACTGGAAATTAAGTGGAATTTGAAGATGATAAATATGCATTCTCAGAGCGCCTAAGTTTTTGAAATTTTGATAATGACTTTGTAAATGTAGTTGCAAACATTAATAAACTGGTCCAAATTGTATTGCAATCACACTTTATTACTATATTTTTATTATCGATTCCGTATTACCTCATAACCCGTTTTCGACTGTGAATGCAATTCTTCTTTTTCATAAAAATGAAGACAGTTTTAATTTATTTGTTTTAAAAATACCGACACTTTCATTTTAAATAATCGCAAATCATACGTATTTAAAACCTAACCTTTAGAAGAGAGCCCTAAACAATAAAATTAAAAATGACAACATTAAGAAATTTAAATATGAATTTTTAGAATTAAACTTAACTTAAACTAGAACCAAATGCTGTTCGTTGTTAGGTCCTCGGCCGTAGCTCAATAATGAATAATTCGTAGTGAGTAACATGGTTTTAATAATTTTGTGATTTAAAATTCAAACCAATAGATTAAATTAAAAAAAAAACTTATAATGAATTGAATCGTTTATTTTTAAAAAGGTCAATTTCACAAAATATAAATTATACTGTAGAGAGGCAAAAAACTGATTATCTTGGTTTGAACACATTTCTTTTTTTTGTAGAGACGTAGTTCTATGGGTTTGTAAAGGAATACTAAGCTATAAGCTTATACATATGTGTCCTTTTAAAACTAAACGATTTAATTTTTTTTTACTCATTGTTTAATGATTATTATATGAAAGATAGAACTATATTCTAATAATATTCTAATAAAATGCAATGCAAAGAATTGGATATTTAAATTTGCTATTTTTGCATTTTATTTTTCATTTTAAATATTTTTCCATAAGGATTTTAGCTTATGATACACTGAAGAAATAATTACGATTTACCTATTGATGTTAAGCTCATTCTGATTGGTTAAAACTTCATTAAAATCAACATTATCTCTATATATATACCAGGCCATAAAATAATCTGTAGTAATCGTTTTTTTTTGCAGTAATGATTGGGATTTCGCAGTACTGATTTGCAAATTTGCTGTAATGAAATATTGGATTTTCTAACATTTTTCTTCAATATTCTTAAACTTCATTAAATGAAAAAAGAAATTCATTCTTCAATATCAAAGAAAAACGTTGGAATCCAGCAATTTCATTACTGCAAAATTTGCACTCCAAATAATCAATCATTTTTCATATAAAATTATAAACTATGAGCGATCACTGCAAAAAATCAATTTATTCTTACATATTTTATTTATGTTTAAAAATTAAAGCAATATTATAGTTTCCTACTAAGATATACAGCTTTCTACTGAAATAAATTGCAAATATCTAACGACTATAAATTATATTCATATTTCTTAGAATATTTTACTCGATTTGCTTATCAATTGCTTCCTATATAGCTATATAAGCATTTTCTATTATTTTTTTTAATACAGTACCAATCTATAATAGAAATAGAAAGTGGTTGAAATTTTTTCACATAACCATTTAAACAACAATAACAAAAAATAATATACTTATTAATAAGCTACTAAATTTTATAATATTATGTTGGTATTTCTTTTAGACATGATACAAATATTACATTCTAACAGAATATAGCATAAAGAAAATATATTTTTAGTGAGGTCCTCGATAAAGTTGAATGATCTTAAAGTGCTGTTGTTAATTTCAAGTTTAGAAAAATAAAAATAATATCATCTAACTTTTTATATCCACCTAAAACTAACGCATAAAATATCAATGGAAAATAGCTACATTATTCTCATATATATTATATACATAAAACGATAACACATATCTAATACACACAATAAACAATATAATATTATCTGTATTAACATAATGTTTTTCCTTAACATTTAATTAAACAAACCATCGCAATAAAAAGTACCCCACTGTGTAAAAGACCGGCTCAATGTCACTTTTCTTTAAGGCAGATAATTGACAAACTTATTGAAAGGAACAAATTCTAATTTAAGTATACAGAATAAAAATCTATACTGTTAAAGGATTACCGCATACTTTTCTCCTTTATATTTTCTTGTAAACAAATGTTTTTTGTGTAAACAATTTTCGTATAACATATATATTTTAATATCCTGTTGTAAGTGTATTATATTGTATATCAATATTGACGTAATGACTGTCAGGAAAAACTGTAAAAGCATGGACATATAATATGAACAACAATTATTTATTCATTTAAATTCATTAAATT
The DNA here is from genome assembly GCA_011634745.2 of Catotricha subobsoleta. Classification (NCBI taxonomy): domain Eukaryota; kingdom Metazoa; phylum Arthropoda; class Insecta; order Diptera; family Cecidomyiidae; genus Catotricha; species Catotricha subobsoleta. The sequence goes on from JAABKK020055088.1 coordinate 95,306, forward strand.
TCTGTACTTACATGAAAGTAATCAATATTTAATTTGTTATTTTATTTTGAAATGCATCGGTTAAAATGTTCGTTAAGGATTTCGTTTAATGTTTCTATTTTTTTTTTTTTTTTGTATTAGAAATATTCAGTATCGTTTAGCAATCCTTATAGCTTATATAAGTATTATCCTAACGCATATTAATGTATTATGTTATTAAATTCTGTTAAGTCACTTTAGCCAAATCGCAAACTTAATGCTATTTTATAAATGCAAGTATATTTATTATAAGTAACGTGTAACGTGTTTGGAAAAAAAAAAAAAAACTAAAAATAAAGTTTACGGTTTAGTATTTTATATTTTGCATTGTATGGATGACTTGCAATTTTCAGAAATTCTATATCATTTGTCTTACATAAGATATAAAGTAAATAATATTAACTTCAATGGAGCTAACATGATTTTTTATTTTTTTTATTTTTGTTTGTAAAGTGCTTTATATAGTAAATTCTGTTAACGTGAAATAATATAAAATGTGTATTTGAAAGAATCAAATGTCGAAACGCAGCGGCAAATATAAAGTACATGGAATATCCTTTGCGTTACTACTCAAATTTAAAAGGATACATCTGCAATATCGATACGATTGTCACACCATCTAGTTTCAAATAACAAAACCAATAAAGGATACAAAGCATTTTTATATAACAGAAAAAAAGAATCGTGTCTTATTGAAATCATATATTAATACTACATACATATTTTTAATATTTTAAAAATGTTAATGCATATCATTATAATTATCAGGATTTCAGCACTTAAATTAAATCTTTATTCTTCTTCATTTAGTTTTTAAATCATAATCTTATAGCATATGTAGGCTATACAATGTATATATGTATGTTTATATGTATGTAATGTATGTATTTAAAATACATTATAATCGTAGCCATATGTACCCCTCTAATGTAAACGTAAACGATTAAACCTCTGCCTGCATATGGTAGGTTAACCTATAAGAATTACTCTTAAATAACATAGACAATATGATTAATCGAACAGAGATGAAACTTTTATTAAGTTTCATTAGGTAGACTTTTGGGTAGGTATATATTATATATATTTAGTCATAATGTCATCGAATAGGTAAAGAATTAATATTACATATATAGAGAGGGTCTGTGATTACAAAATAATCAATGAACACATGTGAATCATTTCAGAATTGATTGTCGTGCGGTTCACATGTTTTCAATCTAATTATACGTTCTAAACGATTTGATGTGATTATTAATGTTGTGATAATATCATTATATTTCATTGAGTTAATTTTAGCATAATGAAGTTTATCGTACGCTTTACAGCGATGTTAATAATTGGTTTTCTAAATTTTTATTAAGTGTATTTCAATATTAAAATGTGTTTTGTAATATATACTATCTTTGTAATTTACTGAACAAGCAATATGGAAAACAAAATTCCTAGAATTTTTTTTAAGTTGAATTTCTGCTAAAATTTCATTAAAACTTTACATTGTAGTAACATCTCAAAGAACCAAAAATATTATTTTTCAGTGAAAATTTGAAAATAAAAGAAAGAGATTAAAACGGAAGTAAAAGCAAAATAAATTTTTGATTACTTACTTATAAACGTTTTAAAATTAATTATTTTTATGGTTATAAGATAATCGTAAGTTTGAAAATGATTTTTTAACTATATAATTTGTGGTTTAGAGGATACATGCCATGATTATTATTTTGCGATTGTAATTGCGCAATCATATTTTAAATATGTGTTAGCCATTATTTGAAATGTTTGTTATTATTAGAGATGTGCACGGATACCAAAAATTGTGTTCGCATCCGCAAGTAGTCGCATTGATTTAAAAATACCCGCATCGGCGGATATTAAGTAATTCTTTTCATTAAGCGTCTTCGCTGGGAAGACTCTTTATAATGTGAATGATAAGCGAAGGTTTACAACATGAACAAGTTAACATTTTCCGCTAACATTCACAACCCTTTCCCATGTGTCTTACGTACGACGAAAACGCGATGACAGTGACATTCGTCGGATCGTCTTGTCTATACACAAGTTTTGTTAACGTATTGTTCACATTCACAAAATACAAAATTATTTGTCGGGTAGGGAGAAGATTTTTTTTCAATTGTATTGTTTTGTTTACCGTTTATCGTTTATCGTTTATTTACAGTGAACGATTCTTAAAGAGTTAATTTTATTAAATTTGATGTCAATTTAGTGTGAGAATTGCCCAATTAATTTATTCAAATTATTTTTTAAGTATCATATTTGGCGAATGTTTTTAGATTAAAATATCCGCATCCACAAGTCATAAGTTGTATCCGTCGCTCATCTCTAGTTGTTATATATAGACTAGATAGGATAGAACATATACATTTTACATAAACAATTGCAGTCTATAAAATGAATGATTAATATATTTTTTCCATATGGTATAATATTTAATTTATATGATAATTTAAACCTATAGTCTTTTGTTGAAATTTTTTTTAAAAAAAAATTAGTTCTTGGGGCAAATTGACTGAATAACACAAAATGCATTAATTTTCATTTATCATTCAAATTAACGATGGGGTCCATTTGACCCAAACACTTAGGATTCTTTAATGGCATTTTGTATTATAGGTACTCATTCATACAAACTTTTTCCAATTAGAACTCAAGAACATATATTACACACCTTTAATATATTTTCTTTATATAGATAAGATAAGTATGTATTAGCTCTCATAAACGATGTAAATTGCGTTTTGCATGGGCGCTTTAATTATTATTAAATATTATTTTAAAGATAAAATGTAAGTATATTTTTTAATTTGATACTTGCTTCTATTTATTTAATAATATAAATTCAATATTGTAGAAAGTTTACGAAATGGATTTAGTGCTATGAAATACTAGTATTAATTTTTGGTAATAAAATATTTTAAAGTGTTTATGGGCCATTCCATACGTAGTGTGTGTATGGCGTAGTTGTATATTTTAATATAATGAATAACTACGCTTAACATCAGTTTTCAATTAAAACTATATTTTGGATGTGAGATTTAAAAGAAGTAAAACAAAAAAACGTAACTTACATTGCGCTATGTGTGGAATGGCCCTCATTAGTCTTCCTTAAATTACAATCAATAAAAAAAAGTATGAAAGACCAAAACTTCAGCTGCAAAAATTTACTTATTATTATTGATTCAATTTAACTAACATATTTGAGATTCATTTAATTAGCATTATATTAAAAACGAACCAAACATTTTTCATAATCATTAAAATTTATTTATTTTCATTTATAATCAGTTGGTAAGGGCCTATGTTTGAAGTTTTATTGGTCTCATCGGCTATTTTTTGTTCCTTTGGATACAAAAATGAAATCTGCAAAATATGGGTTCGATATGAGAAAGAAGAAAACCTCTTTAAATTCTAAATTTCTTTTATAAACAGACATTTAGTAAGTATCTATCCATTTTTTTGCTCTTTTGCATTTCACTTAATTTTAAAATAAATTATTTTCTAAATCTAGTCTAGATGATTATATAAGGAGGGATCTTAGTAGATAATATTTAGCATATAAAATCAATGAATTCTTTTTTAAATATATAGAAATCCATATATGTATTTATAGATGTTTTATATTGATGGACATGGACTTTAAAAAAAACTTCATAAACGCGGATGGTCATGGACATGGACAACTTTTGTCCATGCTAAGTATATAATATCTCACGAACCACAAAAATTGTATATTCTTAATAGATGAGGTACTTTCAAAATGACATAAAATGAATATATTGGCAACTAGACCTAAGCTCTTTTATGATTTCATGGTACATTGTACACTTAGATAGACCTCTAAATAGCGTAGGTATCTATTAAAGAAATTTGAAAAGATCTGCATTTTTTTATAGATTTTTTATCAGATTTTCATAAAAAATATAATACCGTTGATGAGGGGGAATGGTCTGCCCTCATCCGATGGACTAAATATTTTGCACATTTCAATTTTGTATCCAAAAGAATAAAATTAAGGGGTGAATGGGTGATCAAGAGAAAAAAAAATCCTACATACAAGAACCACATCAACACTCAGTTGAATGTTTAAACAATTCGATTGGGTTCCATTTAAAGTTTAATGAATCTCTAATTTATTAATTAAATATTTTTTTTGTATAGAATAGATATGAATAACTTTAATTTGAGTGTTACCTGTTAAATAGTAAATAATAAATAGTATTCAAACACACTTATATCGTAATTACATCCGATACCATTTATCGTTTTACCATAGGTATAGTAAATAATAATTGCATTTAACTACATCCAAGTAATTATTCATAAAATTGTATATATATATCATATTCATGTCCCTGAATATGATTATAGTTCTATGTATAAATTTGCGTATATATTAATGTAATGATTGTTGTACCATCTACATTAATTTGGATATATACACGGTGTCTCAGGTATCCTGGGATTTTATTTATTTAGTGCATCGGTAACGCACTTAACTCTGATGCCCGCCCTAAGCTCGCTAATACGAAATCCAAAAATGCTGCCTCTAAGCAAAATAATTGCATTTTTTTATCTATTGACATTCTTGTCTCTCTGGTAATATTTAACTTAATACATTTGTGATTTTGTATTGTATTTGTAAATGTATTAAAAAAAAAAAAATTGTTGGAAAAACTGCTTTCGATTGTCTTTTGTTATTAAACAAATTTTATGCGGAAAATAAAGACTTCTTTTTTTTTTTGGATAGAAAATAAGGACGTCTCTTAAAAACTTGCATTAGGGCGTAATTTTCGAAGTTACGCCACTGATTTTACAAGACGTAGGTATTGCCTATTACAATACTATAAGTTATCTCATTATTGTGGAGATAAATATATAGACAAAGCTTTACTATTGATGGCGAAAGCATGAAATCGGTAAAAGAAATAGAGTAATTCGTGGAACAATGTTTAAACAAAAAAAAAATTGGAATATTTGTGTTATATATAAATATTGGAATTGTTTGCGAATTCATAAGTCCTAAAAGACAATCGTAAACTATTTTTCCAATAAATTAATATTTCTTTGGTAAAAACTTCCAAGCAATATAAAATCAAAAATCTATTTCTTTTTGTAATTAAGTAGGACAATTTTTTTTTTCTTTTACTCGGTTTAGAATTTGAACAACAGTTCGTCTGCAAATTACAAATAAAAATAACTATTATTGTAATTACCAAAATTCATTCGAACGATATTTCAATAGTTGTACAATTTTGAAAAATCAATAAATAAAAATCTCAAGTTTTTTTTTGTTTTGAGACACCCTATATATTAATATATATATGGTTGTAGCTTCCTCTTCAAAATATGTCTATTGAAATAGTAAGCAGATGTTGTGTATATCTTGTCTCGTACACTAAATAAGTGGTACCATCATATTAAAAGAAAATATTATCTAAAAATGAAATTCAAATTTTAATTAACAATTATTTTGTACATGTCAATTGTAAAATTCATAAAATTTTATTGACATGACATTATGTACGTAATTTAGGTGTACATTTTATCGTATTTATAATGTAATATATAAAAAGCTGATAAGGTAATTTTGTCGGTGTCCGGCATTGTTTAAAATATACATCAAAAATTTTGAGAATCTTAATTAGCCAATTAATAAAATAAAATATTTTTTTTATAACTTTAATTTTTTTTTTTCCTTTTTGTATAGTTGTTATTTCTTAAATGTTACTTACATTCATATTTATTTCGAGTGGATATCAAGACTAACACTTAAATAAACAGACATATATTTTATTGTTGATCGGAAAATATGTAGATATGTAATGAATTTAACAACGTCGCACTTATAAATAGTTATTATTAATAGGAAATAATTCATATCATTGGATAATTGTTCTTATTAGTTTAAAAAAAAATAATAATAATAATATATAAATGCTGAAAGCCACAGATTTTCTTATTTATTTAAAAACCATTAATAAAATGTTCATTATTTTTGTTAACAAATAATTTGTTATTTTATTTTAATGAAATTTTTTTATTTGAAAGAAATTAAAATAATTGTAACATTTGTATAAGAGAAATTTATTTGGTTCAGCGACAATTACAAAGTCATGATTTTTGCGGACGTTCTTTATGGACAGTCCCTGGTGGATACTTTTATAACTATATTTTGATAGTTTTTGAAAAGATGAAATAATTTTAAATATTTTTTTTAAATAAATAAATAAACGTTTAGCGATTAAACACTACTTGCAATTTACCTCTTTCAATTACACATTATTATTTTAGGATTTTAGGGATAATATTTATTATCTCTGCGCAGGGCCGGTTGCAGCCACTTTGGGACCCCGTGCGCAAATTTAGTCTACAGTACAACACCGCTTTTTAGATATGATTTCTTACTACGCGACGCGGTAACCGACTTAGTCTTCAATGTATTGAACGTAATGTACAGTAGTTTTAACAGGCGAATTGTTAATGCTAAAATTCAGACGGCATTTATTTCAAACCATTGGTGACCAATGGTAAGTGAAGTGCTTAGTGCTTTCTTCGTGTAATTGACAATTGAATTGGAGCGGCTAGCCGTTGAAATTATTACTAATACATATCAGATTTATACATATTTTATACATATTCGTATATACAATACATACAATTTTTTTAAAAATAAAATCCCTCTAAGTGGTAATGTCTACCTATTTAGCTGCGACGGAGGTCCGACCAAATAGAGAAGTTATACTGTTTAAGTGTTTATGTATAAATGTGATGTGACATATATAGCCAAGTAACAACTTTCGTGACTTTATTTCTGCAAACTGCAACATTACTTATTACAATTTCATTTTCAATGGATATCTGCTAATCGTTCTTCTTCCATTGTGCTACGAATGCAGGTTTTGATCAATTTTAAACATGAAAATAATCTTTCGCCCGATATACAACTCTTACAGGCATTTATAGCATGTGAAATCGGTTGTTGCAAATCTTGCAAGTTTCTAATGTGACTTCCAAAATTGTGGGGCCCATTCAGCTCGTGAGGCGGTCGCCCCTGCTCCGTCCCTATTTGCGCGTGTACATTGTACAAACATCGTATAAAGTAAAAGAAAAGGTCACAAGGTGAGACGTGATTTGATTAAATTATATTTTTATGGAAGTCTAAAAATAAAAATGCACTGCTCTGTCTGACACGGTATTTTTGTTAAATCTCAATGGCTTCTGGTTTTGGTAAAGTGAAATTTTGAACAAACAATAAATAAACAATACAGCACAGCTGAAAAATATGTAAATTTCGTAATTTTTTAATTGATATATATAATTATAGGAGAATTAATTACTTTTTTAAAAAAAGAATGAAAAACTCATAATATTTTTATTTACTTATTTATATTTCTAGTTAAATATATTGGGTTTCGGGTATATCTGTTTAGAAAATCCTAGAATAAAACTTTTTTTTTTTTCAGAATATAAAGTTTTTCTCCAATAATTGGGCTTTTTCGATGAGGTCAAAAACAAACACAAATTTACCGCCATCATTAGAAATTCTAATAATTCGTTAAAGTAATATTTCAATCATAAAAATGACCAGAATTATAAACTGGTCGGCTGATAAGACTTTACAGCAAAGAAGATTTAAATGTTAATCATAATCCACATAAATATAATATAGAAATACAGTTATATATGGAAAATAATTATTTTAAGAGACTTTGTGTATTAATTTAAGATACATATTATATGTGTGTACGATAAAAAATTTAAGTAGTGAAAGTTCTGTGTTCCTATGTTTAACGTAGTGTAAACTTTTTTAGGATGACTGGTAATAATATTTTATTATTGATAAATAAGATATACTATTATACTTATAATCTTAGAGCTTGGAACACACTAAAGAAATATAAAATAGTACTATTCTAATTAACTCTTGGATTTAATGACTGCATAATTCATTTTGATTGGTTCACGGTATTATAAAACACGTTCAATATATTAAATTAAAAAATCAATATTAGGTTATTTGGTTATTGCGTTTAAATTTACGTGTATGTGAGAAAATATTTGTCATTTTTTTTCTTCGGCTATATACTACGACGTCCTCATGTCATGTCATTATGAGAACTTCTTACTTGTAAAGAATCTGACCCCTGCTTTGGTCAAAACGTTATATTATGTAACTTACTATGATATGGATAGAAATATAGCTGGCTTATATTTATATTTACATATATCTTTGCTAACTAGTTTTAGTTTTAAGTTTTATAAAAAAATATATATTTTTTTTAATCATTCATTTTCCTTTAAAAATTTCACTATAATGCTGTAAAATTCACAAAAATAATTATGTTAATACGACAAATTGATGAATAAAATTGAATTGAAAAAAACAATGGACCAGGCCCTTATTACCCCAATTATACAATTTGAACATAGTATGAACATAAATATGATAAATACAAGCTAGACCATATTAATAATTAAAAAATCGATTTTTATAAATACTATATAGATAATTTTCTTGAAATAATGCATAAAATATTAACAGAAATTCTTTGCGAAATATTTAATTTAAATTAAATGATAATACTCCAAATACTCGTGTCAGCAAACTAAAAAATATTGTGAATATGTTCGCGAATTACTCTTTTATTTTTCTTTTTTATTTTTATACTGGCATCAACTAGATTAATTTACATTAAGCGCGGTAAAAAAAAAAAAAGAAGAAAAAAATTGTTTGTATCTATTTATCGATAGTATATACTCGTATACTAAAAAATATTGATAAATATGCAGCCATATGCAATATGAACTGTCGTTTTATGAGTTATGTGTATATTCATGCGTTCAATACAAACTATTTGCATTTCGTTATTATTATTATAATAATAATAAAAAGTAATATTCATTACTTCACGGATGACTTAATATATTCTATAGTTTTTCGAACTCATTTATATTGTGTGTGTGTGTTGTTGTTTCTTTTTCCCCGTTTTACAGAAGATGTACAATTTTTTTTTTTTTATTGTTCAGAGGTTTCTAGGTACACGCAAATAAATTTTCTTACCCTTTTAAAAAAATTATATTTATTTTAAATATAAAATGTTAACCCTTTTATATTTAAAGAGTAAGTACATGTGTTTTTGAATGCCTATACGTGTATTAAATAGATGAATGCAAAAATCGATTTATAGATAGTTAACGTTGCGGATTCTTTTTATTATTTTTATGGGTTTTGCCTTAACGAAATGAAAAGTGATTATTGCATCTGATGCAAATAATAATCCCTTTAGTTCTTCTTTTTTTTTTTTATTCTATTTTGTTACCTGTGCATTTATATCTGATTAAACAAAAGATAGAATAAGAGGTTTTTCGACATACGTATTTAAAATATAAGGTAATTATTTAAAAATTACATGCGATTGTTATAAATAAATAGATGGTTAAATGTATACACTTTGAGGGTCTATGATCCACATATAATATAACCAGTACGAAAAAAACGATGAATTAACCAAGCCGTGAGAATTTTTTTTATAGAATGAAAACATTTTCACACATAATAAAATTTAATGCAAAATTATTAAGGAAAAAAAAAAATTAGAAATTCTATGACATCAAAATCTGAATAATTTATTAACAATTAATGAAATAATTTATATTCTGTTAATGAATTAATTGTTTGAGGTCAAAGCATATAATATGTTATTGCAACATTATTATTTAAATCATTTATTATAACAGTGAATATCAGAAAACTTAAAACACTTTATATTTGATAAAGGGTAAAGAATTCTATCCCACATTTCATTTTCCAACGTCTTCATTAATTATCTACTTACCGTTTCGGTTTTTTTTTTTATTTCTTACTAAGTCTAAGCTTAAGAATTTTCCTATACATATTCAAAAAATAGTGTAATAGTAAATCTTAACTGGCATTGTGATTGAGGGACAATAAAAAAAAAAAAATTATGATTCTCATAATATAAATATGTATGCTTTGCTGTCAGCGCTAGCTTACGGAGAGTGCAGACGGTACAATTGCACTACGTGGTATTTTGCGGCAAATAACGATAGAAATATTTATTCCACTGGAGAATTTAAAAATATCTTTTCAGAATTCTTTTCAACATTAATCGAATATATATGAAATATTTATCATGGAATTGAAACTAATTTAGTATACAGCGATGAAGAAGTTATGGATTTGATTTGAACTCATCGATTAATTAAAAATATTTTCAACTAAATATTAAAACAAATATTTACCTACATTTTAGAGTGGACAGGTTTTTTATTAACTTGATATTATTTATCTAAATGTGTTCATATATTTAAGAGATTTAATTAGATCATCCATTGATGGTCGGAAGGTCGGAAAGTCGGAAGCAAAATATAGTGCCTAATTTTTAGAACCACTACATAAAAATTGAGCTTTTTTTTTCTTAAAATTCCAATATCTCTTTTTCTGTTAAAGGCAACATTAATAAATAAATAATATGTGTTTTTTTTTTTTTGCTTCTCTCGTAACATCAGCAAAATATGAATAAAAGTCCTTATTACATTCAAATATTATTTATATAAATACAATATTCATATTCAGATAGGTACGAGTACGAGTGTACGGAATATGTGGAATATATAATTTATCATATTCACATATTCCTCCATAATATTTTAGATTGTAAGTACGTTTTATAATATAGATGGTGGGTATCATCTACATAAAAATATGAGCTCTTTTTTTTATTATTTTCACAGAAAAAAAAAATCGTAACAAAAAATATGTTCGTCAAAAATATTTTCATGTTCCAACAAAATAATGCTACATTCAAATTTTTTGTAAAAATAGAATTTGTTTGTTTTTTTTTTTTTTTTGCATATATATACGTATTTCGTATATTTTTATTTCAGTAGATATTTCTATATTGAACATTTTCTTCTTTTTTATTTTTATATTGCATATAATACATCTATACTAAATATGTACTAACTAGTTTTGGATTCTGACATGAAATATACAAAAATTTACATAACAAATATACACCATTTGTGCAGTCTACGGAATTTTCAATATTATATCATTTTTCTTCTTTTTTTTTCTAATATTATTAATAATGATAATGCTTATAATTTGTTGTTATATATGTTTTATATGAAATATTCAGTAATTTGGCATATTTCGCATATAATACAAGTATGTGTTATAAATACATTCCGATCAAACTATTTTCGACTGTTTTCTAATGTCCTCTGGGATATATTCGATTATGGTACACACACGTAAACGTATGTATTTCATAATTTAAATATGCTTTGTTCATGAGAGAAATGTTTAAAATTCAATTAAATACACTAGTCATTCAAATTATCAATTAGCAAACACATTGTGGTAAATAATAATTTTCCCGTAGGTTGCTCAATGCCGGTATTTTGTAAATTTATAATATTATCCTACTTACTATATGAACACTTAATATTACATCCATTTTCTCAAATTTAGAAATAAATCATATAGATAGAGACTATAATAAATAACATATTATACTATATACATACATACATTATAAGTATAAGTGGAATAAGTAATCGGACAAATGTATTTTAGTCTTGATGATAATTAATTCTGACAATATACTTTTCAATTGTAATATAATTTGTCATAATACTTTATTTTTTATTTTATTTAAAGTTTTACTTCGAAAAAAATAACCGAAATATTTATTTTTATATAAAATGAAATGAAATGATTAATATCTGGATACGTTTTAGTTAAACTTTTGAAATGAATTTAAAACACAATAAACTTAAGTTGCAAAAGAAACCACTATTAGATTGTTTTCACTCAGAATTTGTTATTAAAGTGAATGCATTTCGTTATACTTTCATGTAACACCATTACAGCCGCTATAAGTAAAAAATATTTTAATTTTTTGATTTTATAGATGCTTTGTAATGTTATAGATGTTAAAAACATTCAAAACATGAAAATATTTTCTTTGAGGAGATACGGTTTTTAACTTCGTAATGGGATTGTCCCATACGCCTATTTAACTTATAGCGGCAGATTAGCACTCTTTCTAGTTGCAGACAGATAGTACAATTAAAAATAATAGACAATAACTATTCGTCAAATTCATGAATACACTTATTGTAAACAATACAATATAATAAAAATATTTCTGGAACTTACTTATTTAATTTAAAAAAAAAAAACATTTTCTTTTACCCAGTTTAGAATTTTTCCGCCTTTCAACTATTATGTAATAAATTATAAAATAAAAATACTTATTTTTGCCGAATTGGAAATTACCATCTTTTAAATTCATCATAATTATTTTGTTCAACAATTTGAAAATTAGCCGCGTTTTGAATAAAACAAACATAGAGACGTAGCTATACCTATATCGACTACCCGTAAAACCGGCTATGGAGGATATGGTGACGCCGACTCAACTTCCGAAGAGAAAATTAATTCAAATAGATTTTTTTTCCATATTATCATCATATCATAAACTAAGATAAAATTAACAAAATTGCCCTGGACTTATATATTTATTAACACCATTCAAATATCATAAATTATATTCTATTCAATATCAATGTTTTAATTATAAGATATAAAATTGCATTTAAAATATATTGTTTAACATTTTTATCGTTATTCCATTACGCCCATTACTTCATCGCACAAAATAAACATAAAGACAACCACAATACAATTTCTATAAATAAAAACAATAAAAATAATATATATAAGTGGTCGCTGCAATTTAATTTAATTTTTATTTCCCCGTCATGAGAGTTTAATAACCTCACGTACATTCGATTTCCGATAATTGACCAAAATTTCGTTCAATAAAATTGATTACTCTTTTTTATTCTTTCATTTTTCTTTTTTCGTTATTTACAATCCAGTACACCGTTATTAAGTATGTAAGTACTACCTTGTATATATTAAGGTGGTTCGTTTTTAACTTTTTTTTGTTTTTGTTTTTGTTTTTTTCATCTTCTTTCGTTCTAAATGGTGACACTGGTTTTAAAAAAGCTTTAAGTTTTTTGACGGAGCCGATTCGGTCAATGTTTGACCCAAATGCAATTGGTTTGCAAATTATATGAAATTTTAAAGAACTATTCATCAAAAAGTGTTAAAATTCTTATTTTTAAACCCGGAATATGTGATACAAAATCTTTTACAACCTGCAGCTATTCATTAATATCTTAGGAGACAGTAAGTTGTTTTGTCATTTATTCGCTAAAAACGTAATCTTAACCGTTCTTCATCGAATTTAAAATATCTTATAAGATATCTTTTAACATATTTCAAGTTCAATTTTACCGGAATAAAGGCAGTCTGAACAGTTTTGGAAGATATTGAGAAACAAGTGTAGGGTTCCCACAAATATTCTAGCATCTATTTCTAGGTTATGAATATGTAAAAATATTTCCTATTTTCTTTTAAATTTCAAGCCGATTGCGTTGGCGTCAAACACGTTAGCGAAATAAAAAGCTTAAAGTTTCTTTTAACCAAACTGTCACCCTTTAGAATGAGACGAGGTGGAAAAATTAAAGAATTTTTTAAAATATGGAAAAATGAACCACCTTATTGTATATACCAGATACCTACTTCTTATTGTAATGGAATATATGAAAATATTGAATGTAGGTATATATATATTAAATGGAATAAGTATAATTTAATGTTCAATGATTGGTTTATGTAAATTAAGATAAATGGTTTTATATATGTAAATGACAATGTCTGTAGTTTATCATTTACAACTTCTCACAAAATATTTAGGCCTGAAAAGTAAAATAATTAAGCCCGTAATCTCAAACTACCTATGGATCATAAGAAATTTTATTGTCTAAAAACGTTCAAAACAATTAAATTAATGAATGTATGATGTTAATAACCTATTAATCGGTCAAATGGTTAGTGAACCATATAATTGCGAAACATATTTGAACAAAATATTTTATTAGTTTACTTATGTGATGACTTTGTTTTATTTATACTTTAAAAATGTTTGCAAAAAAAAAAAAGAAGAAAGAAAAGAAGTTTACTTTTTGTTTTTGTTGTTATTATTGATGCGTTCAGGAATTTATTATTTTATCGACATTTCGTTAGTAGAGGTAATTACTTTTTATTATTTAGAACACATTTCATTTTAATTTGTTGATATATTACGATGCGCATATTTTTGAAATATAAATAAAAATATCAATATGAAGAATAACTATTACCACAGATCCAAATGCAGTCGCAGTAATTAATTATTTTAAATAAACTATGGAATGATAACTACCGCATTCTTTGAAACGTACATATATATATATATATATGAATTCGAATTTAAACATTTTTCCGCAATACACAAAAGAATAATATTTAATTATTTCAAAAATTTCTTAAGTGAAAATTAAAATTCTCACACGTATTTGTAGCGGTAAAAGGTATTGAAACTCAAACGAGACGCAAATCATCACAATTCATTAAATTAAAACAAACAAAAAAAAAATGAAATTTTACATTGTTACAAACTAACACCCATCTTTTTAGTTTGATCAAAAACATAAATAAAGAATGTTTATATCAATTTAGTTTATAAATGCTTTCAAGTCTGAGACATGAAATGATTTTTATATAAAATAAATATAATAATATTGAAATTATTCGGAGACAGAAATACATTTTTTTTTTCTTTTTTCTTTTTTTATGTTCATCTTCTTTTATATAGAGATGTTTTATATTTCTTTTTTTGCACATTTATTTGTAATGTGATTACATTTTGTTTTTCTATATTATATTTGATATTTATGTATTCTATATATATATATAGATTTGAAGAATTTATTTTCCTATTTCAAATTGAATTGATTTTCAAATATCAAATAATAATATAAATTTATAGTGTTCTATAGATTGCTATATAAAATAGAATTAAGTATTTTCAATCTTTTAAATGTTTGATAAATGAAATATTGAACGATTTTCTTTTTATCGGCTGTCTTTAAATTTTATGGAAAATCGATATCTATAATACTTATCGAATATAGTTTTAATATTTATCCAATTGACGTCTGTGCAACAGTTAATTGTTTCATTGTAACGTAAATTTAGATGATTTAAAACATTTGTGAACTGTTGATATATTGTGTGCATTCTGTAGAATCATTTACAGAATCCAAATCGTTAAAATTGATATTACGCAGAAAGATTTCTTTTTTTTCTTGTTTTTTTTCTTCTTCTTTTTAAAGATTTGTAAATCTATTGAATGTTTAAAATACTAATTTACAGTTATCGAATATAAATTTATTGCTTTTATGTATATTGATATGTTGGTTATTATTAATATTAACAACAATATTATATCATATCGAACATTTTAAACGCCTTCGATTCCACCTATAGGTCTCACAACATAGAACTTATGCAATATATTTACTTAACAACGGTATGCACTCTCTTGTATTATGAAGACCAGTAAATAAAAACATGAACAACATAAATGGAATTGTTGTAAAGGATGTAACTGGGTAGAATGTAAAATGTTTCAATATATTATAAAGTTGTATTTACTTCTTTTTTTCTTCTTTTCTTTTCTTTATTACATATTCAGAAGAGTAACCGTATGCATAAATGTAGGTCTTCGAAGACATGAATACGCGCATTCCAGATAGTATGGGTCAAAGGCCACTTGTTTTACAAAACTTAAAATATTACATAATATTTTATATGTAAACACCTACTTACATGTATTCTAAAATCGAAATACACAAAAAAAAGAAAAAAATATATATATATTCATGTACATTATACTTAGTTAATATTGTAAATTTTTTTTATGGGAATAGACGTAGAATTGCAAATACATATTGCATTGCAAAAATAAATTATTGAGATATAATAATTGTCCATTTAGTAATATTTTCAATGTGTTTTTTTTTTTTTTTGTTCCCCATCTTCAATAACTAGTATGTATTACTTTTTCATTAAATCTTAATGAATCGATAAAAATATATAAATATATATAAACTAAAGCAGGAATTTTGCGAATAACCCTTTCGGTATCATTGTGTCCGCGAGCATTTCAAATAATCGTAAAACATTGAAAGGTATCTTTTTGGCTTTATAGTTTGCTAATTTAAAATTGTTTATAAAGTACAATAAACAGTTTAATACATTTTATTTATGTATATTTAGATTTTATTTTGAAATTTCATTGCTATTGCTATAGAGTAGTAAAACTGTGTTGTTGTGTTAGTAATTTAATTTTCTGATGCTACCAAAAAGTACGTATTTCTAAATATTTTATGTATCTTTTGTATATATGTCGATAATTTCAAATCAAATATATTTATTATTGAGCAATATAAAACAAAATTATTGGCATATTGTAAATAACACGGCATTTGTAACTTTTTATTTGAATTAATTTTAACATTTTTTTGTAAATATAATAAACATCACCACTAAATTTCAATAGCAAAGCAGACCCAAAGTCAAACAAGTTTTCATGCTTTTGCAATCATTTTAATTAGTAGCTGCGTGTATATATTCTTATATGCGTCAAATTTTACGGGGACCAATTTTTATTTAAGTCCCATGAATTTAAATTAACGTTACCATCCTCAATTTCATTTAATTTCTATGTAAACTCTCCAACAGCTAACACAAATTGTTTTTTTTTTTTTTTTATTTAATTCTCATCGAAAGTTATCTAATTCTATTTCAAATTTCATACAGTATTTCGTATTTAATCTGGTGCATAACTAAATATATTTATTTAGGAATCTTTCAATAAAACTTAATAAGATAGACAAATATATCGATAATATTGTCTATAAGCACCAACAGCTAACACTTCTACACATTTCTTTTCTAACTATTTATGTTTATTTTTAGTTACTAATCTCTGTGAAAGATGTGAATGGTATTTAGATATATTTTAAAAGGTATATTTGCAATCGAATATAACTGGAAATAGTTATTTAGGCACGTTTTTAAAACTAAAACAAATCCAAAAACCGGTTATTAAGACTGATGTATTTTAGTATACTATTTTATTAATATATATAAAAAGCTAATGTCCACAACTTCCGTCACGCATTTCCGTCACACTGTCAAACATTGATTAATTTTGTAATCATTGGCAATACCGTTTTTCAACCCGTCATATATGACGTGCTATTCACGTCTAGTATTAAATAGATTGTGCAGTTTTAGCGGTGAGCCTACTTAATGCGGTGAGTCTATAATAAATATCCAACCTGTTGAAATTATGTTATATATTTTATTTAAAAAAAACAAGAAATTCGACAAAAAAAAATAATACAAAAGAATATTAGATAAAAAAAAATTATAATTAAGAAAAAAAAAATATTATATCGATATGGTTTAGTTGGTTTTTTTAAAATTATAAATACGTTTAAACTATTTAAGAAATTTTCCAAACTTATTTTCAAAATTGTTTCTGCGAATAATCCACAAAACATTCTAAATAGTCTGGTAATCATTTATTTTATAATGAATATCTTTTAGAAATCCACAATCGTCCTGTATTTTTTTAATTTTTTTTTTATGATTTTACCCTTTGACATCAAATAAACATCAATATTCAAGAATTATATTATATAATTGCATTTACTATAATAATTTGTAATTTCTGCATGAGCAATATAGGTAACAACTTGTGTCGAATGAATATAACATATATATTTCTACTTAATAGCCTACAATTCAATCCTATTCGAAATATTTATTATTTTAAAAGGTATTTATGAAGATATTACATTTTATGATTTAAATAGCTTTCAAAACAATAATGGGTTCTATGTAATAATGAATGTAAATTATTTATTAGTATTTTGTTTTCAACCATATAAATTATATGATAGACCAATCGCCTATTATCTTATTAGTTATAATCAATCATTTAAAGATCATTTTCTGGATCTATAAATTGTTCAGTAACATTAAAATGCAACGTCCCCCATCTACCTACCATCAATTTTATACATCAACATTGCAATAAATATCTATTTTATTATTTAGCCTAAAGTAATTAACAGACACTACAAATTTATGGAATTTTATCATTTCTACTCACCTTTAACGTAGCAGCACATTTTATACAATAATTTGATTTAATACCAATTTGTATATTCACCTGAAATAAAAACAAAAATCACATTAATTTTAATAGTAAAGTTATAAATGATTTGTTTCGTTTTGCTTTTTTTTTTTGCTTCTTCTTCATATAGGTATAGAAGACAGTTAAAGATAAAATAAAAAAAAAAAAAAAAAAAAAATAAGACGTAAACATACTAAAGAATAAAATAAATCTTATTTTTACAGCTATATATACTGTTTTGTCTGTATAACGTATCCATTAACCATACATAAATTTATATTTATAAATAAAATATGTTTATATAGTATTATATATAAAATATGCATTTATATTTCATTCATATGATATTTTAATATTTTTTTTCTGTAAATTGCTTTAAAATATTATGTGATTTATGGAAAATACATGTGTCATACAATCCATATCATATATATTATTCGTAAATATCTGAAATGCATATATATACATATTTGAAATTGAGTGTAAGCATCGAACTATCGAACTATCGACAATCACTAAATAAATAAGTAAGTATATATATAAATAATATATACGTATATGGGATGTGTTTGACTGTAATATATTCGTAACGTAACCACTATATGGTATTTTAACACTATTTGAACTAAATTTATTAGATGACAGGTTTTAAATTATTTGCATGGAAAAGGATGATAACCATTATTGTTATTCAAACTTATATATTACAACCTAAAAGCGAGGTTAAAAGCTATCGTTAAATAACTGTATATGTATATGGTTTCTTTTTAAACTTTTTCTTTATCATTTTATTATTTATTGTACAAATTATGTGATTACTTTTTTTTAAATTCATTTTAATATTTGAAACTGCATTCAAATACATATATCAATTTTTATGTTGTAAGTGTTTTGTATGCAGATTTAAGAGTAATTTTAAATTTTCTTCTACTGTTATATTTTGTTGATTAAATTAATTTTATTTAAATTAACTACCAATCAGTAGTCATTAACACAAAACTATAGATGGGATTAGAACAGATTTAACTTATCCTCGAGATAAGCTTTAATCAACAATAGAAAAAAACTATAATTAACACTTGATTGAAATTATTAAAATTAGGATGATTATATTGATGCGACAGCAAAATACCTTAAATAAATATAAATAAGAAACACAATAAAATCAATTATTATCTGACATCAAAATTACATCATATCTTTGACAGCTTTAGAAACATTAGAATCACATACCATCACTTACGTAAGTCGATAGATTTTTGAATACATTGTTAATCGCATTAATATTCTGGAGCGGCATCGCGCAAATTAACCATCGAATAATTGATTTTCCAAACTTATGTCTATGTTTTTTTATTCTCATTGACTTCGAACGTTATTTTTTAGTTATATTATTAACTATAATGCAAACAATTTTTCACTTTTTCTAACGAACTGGTAAAGTTAAAATTTGATATTATGTCGAAATTTACTTCATTCTATGGTATGGTTTTTTACTCGCTTGCCATTTTGTTCACGAGTAAAATTCACTCGAAACGAGTAACTTTCGACACAAAATCAAATTTCAACTTTCATTTAATTGTAAGATTTCGCTAGATAAGGTAAAGTTTTCTTTGCATTAGTTAATAAAATAAATAATATGTAACTTTCGAAGCGAACTAGGCTAAAACCGTAGAGATTAGCTCAAAAAATTAATGATTCGCGCGAATTTGTGTGATGCCGCTACTGGCCAAATTCAATTGTATTTAAAATAAACAAAAAATATTATAATTATTTATTACTTATAAGTAATTAATATGTAGATTACCCAAATAGAGAAGAATTATATATATGTCACAATGTCACATATACATAATATTTTATTAATTGTACGTTGTACACATAAATAATGATTTTTTTTTTTTGTTTTCATCTCTTCAAACAATAAATCACTTGTTTTGTTTTTGTAATAGTAATCATTTCAATCATTTGAATGGAATCTGTTGCAATTTGTAAATATGAATACAATATATTCTTGCGGAATTCACCATTAATAAATTTAAATGCTTGTTCAATTATACATTATCCATCTACTAAAGGTGCAAATTTATTATATAATTCCCACGTAATCATAAATTATTATTACATTACACGTATATAATTGTAATCACATTTGTACATTTCTAATAAGTAATAAATTTTCAATTGAAGCGCACATTAACTATCACTAACATAGATTACATGACAATATACACCGACAAACCATTATAGTTATTAAGTTATTAACTGTGCCTAATTGTTCTAATTATTGCATCATAAAATTATTAATTTTTCCATTCACAAAACATGTGCGTATATTTCCATAGTTTTTAATGTCGCATAAACTTTATTATTCATATTCAATTAATATTATTTGTTATGCTTATATATTTATCAATATAAATTGCCTTTCTATCAATTATGTGGCATTAAGTGTATTAAATTATTTCATACAATACATAATTTAAAAACAGAAAATTTCTGAAAATTAATTTTCGTTTTCTTTTTTTTTTTTGATAATCTTCATTTAATTTTAATATAAAATACTTAAAATTTAGATACACCGGAAAATAAAAGAAAGAAACGAAGAACCTTTAAAAAAAAAAAATAGAAATCCTTATTATTATGTTACTTTCAGATTTTCATTTTTTTAATAGTCCAATTTTGACTACCCAGCATTAATCTGTTTACATTCAAAATATCAACATAAAAATAATCATTTTATCATACAACAAAAATCTTAACAAATTTGGTAAGTATGTTGCATAATCAATCAAACAATCCGCTTACCACATGTTAAATATTTATTAATAACTTATTAATAATTTTATTATTAAACCGACATACACATTTATATGTTCACAAAGACGTGGACTTTATTTTATTATTTGAAAATAATACTTTGTTGTTGATTGTAAGAAAAAAAAAAACCTTCAACCCTTATGTATATAATTATATGGTAAGGATATTCATACCGATATTGGTATGTTTCTAGTTACCTAATATTTACAAAAAAAAAAAAATAATAATAATATATGTACATAACTGAATGCGATGGTTAGTTTATTAAAATTTCTCATGATTAAATATTAATACAATTTTATTTATTGAATTTCAAAAAAAAAGAAAAAATGTATTTTAATGAAACAAATTGTTCTGTGACAAGTCATTTTCGACCACTTAAATATTAATATGTATTCTATTATATTTTTAATATACACATAAACCAATAATAATGTTATAGAATTCTTTTATTATATTTTCTATATACTTGTGAAAGTATGTACATTGTTTGGTTATACAATATATTATACTATCCCCAAATCATTAAATTTCCAATAAAACCAACCTCTTTTGTATCATACGCCAATCATTCGATCATTGTTATATTGCCGTACAATACACACGCATATAGCTAAATAATGTCAATAAGTGTATTGAACAGCCATGTAATTTAGGTAAAAAGAAAAAAAAGAAGAAAAATAAGAAAAAAAAAATTGCCCTTCGGGCTACGGAACATAATATTAAAAATAATCTGTAAAGTAGAGGGAGAGTTTTTTTTTTTTAGAGAGTACAGTCCAGTGTACAATTACGGATAACGATATATTTTAGAAAATATATACATACTACCGCATCGCCTATATATGCAATATCTATAAGTTTTATTCTGTTTACTCGATATGTTTACTTAAGTATTAATAATTTATTATGAATCGATGAAGTATTTTGTATATGTCTTATTTATTAGAATTGAATTTGAAAATAAAAATAATTTACACTTTTGAAAGGGTTTTTTTTTTATGCTTTACTTCTTTTTATTATTCTTGTTGTATATTTTGATAATACCAGAATGTTAGGATAAGAGATGTGTGTATATTACCATTACTGTTATAAAATATATATTTATTTGAATATATAAAATTCTAAATCTTCTATTTCTTTATATTGAATGACGTATGATGTCATATACTTTATTTTAACTCTATGCCTTCAAATTTGGTTTTCCAAATTGGAGGGTGTTGCCACCACGTATGTTCCACATACATGCACATATATTTCGGTACCTCTGCCATATATTCACCCAGCTTTGCCTATACTTTTATTTTCCTTTTTCCTTTTTCTTATATTTTTTTTTTTATTTTTTGTATACTTGTTATGTTGGTACCATATATTTGGAAATAACACAAAGTACATTGAATTTCAACTTCTAAAATACATATCCTTTTGCATGTAAGGTTTTTTTTTTTTTTTTTCACTGTAAATCTACATATATAGATTTATAATATGCAGAATATTTCTTGTATGGTTATAGCATATACGAAATGTATTTTTCTTATTCCTGCAATACTTCCTTCTTTTTATATAAGGACATTCTAATATTCTGATAAATTGGTTAAACTCAATTTTAGAGACTGGTTTATGTATTTAGATATATATTTATTATATATCTATCTATCTATCCACTTTTTGTTGCTGCTTATATTGCATATGAGATGTTAGTAATGTAAAGGGATATTACGAAGGATGGTATATATATATATTATATTCTATGCAAATTTCACAAAAAAAATATATATATATATTTATTTATTTCTTGCAAGAAAAAATAAAATAAAAATTGTTCGCTCTTCTATATATTATGATGATGATGATGTTCGAAAAAGATTGAAGGGTGGAAGAAAAAAAAAATAAATAATAGAGAGTATTTGGATTCATTATGATATTTGTTTGCTTAGTATAACCTCAATGGGGATCTAAATATCTGAGTCTTGTTGATTATTTAATTTTGTATAGTGCACCATGTATGATTTATAAGAGCCCCATGCATGATTACCAAATAAAGCTTATAATTTATGAAGATGAGAGCTTTCAATTTATGTTATGTTTATTTATTGCATTTTATAGTAAATATGGAAGATTTTTTTTTTTATGAAATCACTTGATAAAGTAAGTTAAGAAGAAAAAACAAAAGATTTTGAAAATTTTAATATCTCGACATTACCAGAGAGATTGTATTTTCTATAATTTTGATGATTAAATTATTTTATTTTATTTTCTTAAATGTAAATAGCATTTTTCTTTATAATCACAA
Organism: Catotricha subobsoleta; assembly: GCA_011634745.2. Taxonomy (NCBI): domain Eukaryota; kingdom Metazoa; phylum Arthropoda; class Insecta; order Diptera; family Cecidomyiidae; genus Catotricha; species Catotricha subobsoleta. The sequence continues at coordinate 118,580 of JAABKK020055088.1, forward strand.
AGGGACATTGTGTTGCTGCCCTAAATGGTTTTTGAAAATGAAGATTGCTTAAAATACTGGACAATGAAAATAGAATCTTTTGACAAATACTTTTCAAATGTAACAAATATATTGGTTCATTTTAAATTTGAGGCTGTAAACTTGTTTCTGTTAAAAGGACATTCCTTAATAATTATAAATACATATATGTTTAACTAAAACTGATCAAATTTCATAGAAATTCCACTTCTATAAAAATATCTATTCAATATATATTTCAACATCAAAAGAAAAAGACAACAAGCATTAAGTATAAAATAAATAAATAAATAAATATATAAATAAATGTATACTTATATGAAATAGGATATTTCGTATCTGTAATATCAACTTATTTCTAGATCCAGAGATATCTTTAGAAAAAGAGTAGCTGCAATGGTGGTGCCATCGCCCATGTGGGTATAAAAACCACTATTTTATGATAAAAGAGGAAAATCTATTGAGATTTGAGTTTTTATAGGCAACGAAATAAATTCCGTTTTTCATGAAGATAACAAAAAATTGTTATGTGGGATGTATTTATACATAATTTTTTTTATTTTTTTTTTTTTTTCTGTGTACCTATGCAATGTTTTTTTTTTTTTTTTTGTGTATATAGCTCAGGTTGTGGCTGTGCTGTTTTGTTGATATGTAATATATACTGACGACGAATTACGATAACGTTAAAATATTATATCTATAAGCTTCTACTTTTATAAAATAATATTTTATGGCATAAAGTATTATAAAAAAAAAGCGAAAAAAAATAAATATTTTTGCTGCTTCTGCTAAATATGTTTATATAGATATATAATATATATTGATATAGAAGATATTTCAGTTTGTTAGAATATATTCATTTATAATCTAATATAAATATTGGTGGATGGGGGGCCGTCAACCTATTAGAGTTATTTATGTATTATAAATTAGGTGAGCATAATATAGTATATCAATATATTATAAATAATTACGTATAATATGTATTGGTGATGTAAGTAGTTACATAAATTGAAAATAGTTTATTACTTATTCTTCTAGTCAATGCCAATCAATTATTCATTCATATGAGAGAGAGAGGGAGAGACAATTTTTTTTTTTGTTAACTTGTTAAGCCACCGTAATCAGAAATATACATTATATTGGATGATATATTTCTCATATTTCAAGTTAAATATAAACACAGCAACCCATAACATTGAATCCATTTTACCCTTCCAATATTGAAATTTTCATTTTACCTTTTGTATGTGACAGTAAAAACCTAGAAATCATCCCGATACATTCTAATATATTATATAATGTATTCCATATATTATAGGTGCCTAGATGTTGAACAGAAAGAAGCTCAAAAATAGTAATTTCATATTATATGAATGTGTCACAAAGAAAAATAATACCAAAAACATATATTCAAACATATACTTACTTATAAAAGAAAGAAGAAAAAAAAAATAAGTATACAATTCCATGCGAGTTTAAAGAATATATTATTATATAAATTCCATTTTGTTCTTCTAACGAAAAAAGAAATTGAAATGTGTTCTCATGGGGGTGCATATAGCAATTTTCATATATTTTGGTTTTACTGCCATAAGAAAAGAAGAATATCCAACTGAACTGAACACAGTATGAACCATTTATATATAGTAGGAGAAAGAGTGTGTGTAGTGTATATTTACACCCCGCACCTTTTTTCTGCAAATATATATATATAATATATGATTTCTTTATGTGGAAATGGGTAGGGTTGGTTTTGGTTGTTCACTGTACGCGTCGCGTATAATGTAAACCATATAAATCCATATATGAAGTGAGGGTGGCATAGAAGCAAAACATGGTATTAGATATAATAGAATACACAACATATCAAATAGATGTGGGAGGGTTAGATATTTACATGTATTATTTATATGTATAATATAATATATATCTTATATTGTATATTGTATATTGTATATTGTATATCCCTTTACCTTATATTTTTCTATACACATATTGGATGAATAGATAGGTGACGAATCCACATGTTACCCATACATTACATATTTTATGTTCTGCTCGTTCCTTGGGTACAGAAAAAAAAAAAGAATAAATATTTTCACAAGAAGTTATTATATTTCTTTTTTTAGTTGACATTTTTGTTTCGAATAGAACAGCGCATAAAGTCAACAATATCTCAACATGAATATGGAACCTGATAAAAATAAAATATACGACCTAAGATAATAATATATTACAAAATTTACATATCTACTCTCTACATGTAATAACACTGAACTTTGTACAAAAGTAAGTGTGTATTTGTTATGCTTTTGCTAGATGCACGGTTGTGTGTGTGTGTGTGTGCGTTATGAAATTTAATATAATCAATATAACATTCTTAAATTCGATCTTTCATTTCTTAGAAATAAATGTAAAATGAGTTCACATGTACATTTTCTTCTTCTTTTATTATTATTATTATTATTATAAGAATTTACTTTTGACATTTTTGTCATTTTATTTTGGTATATTATCAAAAACATGAACTTAAGAAATTTGTATGTAAAATTTAAGTATTATGTAACAAGACCAACTTCATATAAATGAAATTAATTGCAAATATATTTTGTATTCAAAATTGCAAAATGATGTGTGGCTATTATATTTTAAGAAATTTATATTTGTAGATTTATTGAAAATTAACATAATACCAAAATTATATGTTCTATAAATCGCGTAAATCAAAAGAAAATATTTAAATCAAATCAAATGTAATACTATTCGGAATATGCAATTATTTATTACTATAATTTTAACATTGAAACATTTAATAACTATGGTAATGTTCTGAATACCATAAAAAAAAAAATTAATGATCTTTTTTTCCGATAATTTATTGTTTGATCTGCTATGTTTTACTTAATTTACTCTAAGTTTTTGGCTTGAAAATTGTTTATTTTTTATATGAAATTTGGTTTTCATTTTTTATTATTTAAATGCTCATCCTGTTATATGCGCTGCAATTACAATTTAAAACAACGGTGTATATGATTACTACAATTACTAAAATATTTATTTTTGACTGAAAAACAAAATCATTTAGTTATAGTTAGAGTTTAACAAGAAAAATCATTGCTTGGAAAGTTTTACGTTAAAATATTAACTCCATATAATATAGTTTTTCTTTATAATGTATTGATCTAAAATTCACATATAACAGATATATAGACTGATATAATTTCCATCCAACTAATCAATTTTTGGAAATATTTGATAGTCATATAAAACATGCACCCTCCTCGCCTAATCTAAAGTCATCAATAATTAAATTATCACACATTAATCAACAATAATTGATTCATCGACAAAAACATTTCTATACCAAAAGCAAACAAGACATTCTCAAAATGAAAATTACCGAAAATTAAAATATTACCCCAAAACCCATTAGCTTATATTTCATTTATGCAAATGATGTTCGACTTGATTTATAAACTTTATTATTCCACAACAAAACAAAACAAAAAAATAAAATATATATATAATAAAATAAAGAAAATATTTAAAACACAATCACTTCCACCCATATAAAACATTACCGCGCGCCGTTCTCATAGACGACTAATTTGCATTTGAAATAATTTTCATTGCCAGCGCTACCGATACGATAAGCATATACAATTTAAACGATTCACGTTCAACAAGTGGTATCTTAAAAATCCAGAATGCCTAACAAGACGAGTGTGATGCCAAATAAATTAACCCCCTAATAATGTATTTTATATTTTATAATACATAATGTGTTTGTATACATAACTTAAGAAACAAAAACAAAGCCAAACACATACACACACATTGACATAAGACTAAACAGAAGAAGTAGTACAAAATAAAAAATAAAAAATAAAAAAAAAAAATGTTTAAGTAGCAAGGACGATTATTATGTATAAACACACAAGTAGGTATTCACATTATAAAATATACCTATGGAACCATACATACAAAAAGCTTTAAGCTCACGAACGTTGTCTTTTTAATTTCGTAACTCGAGACTCTTTAATAGGTTGGGTGTTCATCATGTGGGTGGTTGAGTAAAATTGTAGAATGCTGTTACTGCTGTTTCGTAGTAAAAATTATTTCTAGTATACTGATGGATGTTAAAAACGAATACGAATATTGCTCCTGGGTTGCTTTACTCTTTGCGAAAAAAAAAAAATATAATATCGTGTACGGGGTATTATGTAATGGTTTTTATACATATCATTATTGAAGAGAAAAATGTTGTATAGTCAGTAAAAGTACACCCGCATCCCTATTACAAGAACTGTGTGATAAAAATGGAAGGGGTTTGTCTCGTTTGTGTGATCATGACCTACACCAATACATTTAATTACGAACTGGAAGAGTTTTTGTTGAAGGTCGTATCGTCGTAGCAAACATAAATTTCATTTAAAATGTATACACAAAATGTAATATGGTAATATAATATATTATGTAATAAATTGGTACAGCTTCATTATGTTTATGTATTGTACATCCGTAAGTATGCATGACATAATAATGTTTAAAACGGGACTGCTCCGGGTTATATAATATATATTTTTCGTATTTAAAAGCAACTGCGATATATATATAATTATATATATACATATAATATCATACAAACAGAAAATGAGTGAGAGTTAAATGAGTTTTTGGTAGTTGTAAATCAGCTGAGAAATTTTAATATTATGCAAAGTTAAATTGGGTCATGAACTTTGTTGAACTTGAAAATATATCACAAAATTTTATAAATGATTGTAATATATGTAATTGCTTTAATTCTTAATGCAATTTGTCTGTCTTTATGTTACTATATAAATCATGAACCATATCAGAAAGGCGTTGACTTTTTTGAATGAATATTTTCATGATTTTTCTTTTTTTTTACAATAATGAGGAACTTGAATTAATTTATTTTAAATTGAATATTATTCAGAAGCCCAGTAAATTGTAAAAATATGTTTTATCTTCAGGTAATCAAAAGAAGAACAAGGATTTTATGTTTCGCTATCATTTCCCTATTGGAATTCGATGTTATGCCAACGTAGTTTCTACTTCAATTGATATTTATGATTAGTGTGTATTTTGTCGAAAACCAAAAGCAATTCACTATTAGCCCAAGCCCTAACTGCCACCAATAAAAATCCCGTGCGTATGTAATACAAATTATATTTTGTGAACCATGAATACATTCTAAATAATTATTTATTTAACCTTTTACTTCGTACTCACTTCATAAGAAATGAAAAAAAAAAAAAAAACCACCACCATCGGCATAAATAAATATATGCTCCATAGGGCAATATTAATATCACTCATCTGTGGTGTATGATATGTTAAGTAGGTGTATAAAGTAGGCAACGTATAATAATATGTACAAGTACATTATGATGACTTTATATATTTACTTAAGTACACCTATTCGTATCACATGTATTACTCTTGGTATATGAGCATGAGTTATATCTAGGTGAATGTATGTACTATGTATTCGACATTATATTTAAATAAAGTACATTATGTGGGTCTAACACCAACGAAACGAGAAGAAGATATATATATATATATATATATAAGGGAACATCATGGCGAAAGTCTCTAGGGAGTATTACGTTTAAAGAACAAGCAAAATACTGAAGTGAATTTTTAAGAAGTTTCATTATATAACAATTTTTACTTTTTTTTTCTTTTTTTTTTCTTTATAGAAAAGGTAACTTAGAAGCACGCATATACTTTAACTTAGTTATGGATATCTCGTATTTGGTTCTTGACACCACGGATATAAAATTGCGTACGTAAAATGAAGTTAATACTAAATCTAACCATATGTGTGTTTAGTGTTTATCTCATGACGGCGCATTGACGTATTATGTTTAAAAATGTCGTATTTACCACACCATATGATGATAATGATGATACAATATTTTCAGCAATTTTAAATTAGATTTGATATATAAAAATTGGATAGAAACTTAATTTATTGCAAATAATTGAATAATTGAATTTGTTAGAAGTTATTTTTATTTATTTATGTATATATATATTTTTTTAAATTGGTTATATTTCCAACAATACAACATTTACCGATTACGAATACACGTAAATAGAGTTCAGTTTATTTAATAGATATATGCTGACAAGTTTTTAGTGAAAATAATATGAATTTATGATAAAATTTGTTTGTTATAATATAATAATTTTATTGTGAGTGTTCTATTAATATCGATTTTTTTTTTAAAGATCTTAAAGATCTAAAAAATGAGAATAAGAAACATATTTGAAAAAATCAATACGTTGTAATTATAACAAGATTGAGCAAATTCAAATACATACCAATAATAATAATAAAAATAAAAAAAAAAAATAGAAAAAGCAAACAAATCTCTATAAATATAACTAAATTTTGTGCGGTACAAAAAAAAATGTATAAAAGATTGTAAATTTGTGTTTCTGTATATAATAATAAATATAATACATATAGAGAGATACACTCCCTTGTGAAATAGGTATACAAAAAAGGATTACTCAGTCTTCACGATATTTCAAGTATCGCATTTGATCCATCTAAATTTGAATTCAGTGGAACAAATTTGATCAGAAAAGCTATGGTTGTATGTCTTTTGAGAGATAGGCAAATTTTCTATACTCATACCTAATATTATATTTTATCGCGTAATACATCGTAAGGTATATCGTGTATATGTGCTACACGCAACGTAATAAGAAAAAAATAAATAAAAAAGAAAAAGGAGTAGAGATAGGTACCTACCAGCTACATCAGTTCACTTATCGTACCTAGTACTTTGTAATATATTTATATTATGTCTTTTAAAAAGGATATTGACAAAAAAAAAAAAAGAAAAAAAAAGAAGAAAATACGACACACATAAAACTGATATATTATGTATATGAGCTTTTTTTTATGTGATGTTGGATAATGTAAAATTGGTATACGTTTAAAAGATGATGGATTTCGAAATAAAATTATATAAATTGTTAAATTTGTATCCAATTATCTACATAATATAGGTACTTTTAATATTAGATTATGTAGGAAAAGGTAAGACTCAAGATGTTATAGTATATGTAATATGTATATTATATATATATATTATTTGAAAGAATTTTGTTCTATCAATATTTCCAATATATATCATACTACCTTTTTCAACATACTTTTCAAGGAGTACATACCAATAAAATATAAGCAACATGTACCCAATATAAAAGATTTCCATTAATAATAATTTGTTATTTTTCTTTTGCGTGTGCAATATATTGTTATAAAACTTTTATTATTCTTTTTATGGGAGATTACACATTCTTCATTTACAATATTTAAGGACATTTTGGTGAAATATTATTAAAAAAAAAATGTATAAAAAATAAAACCATACAATAAATCAGAAATACCTACTAAAAGTGGAGGCACCATAAAAAGCGGTTATTTACATACAAAAATAATTTCACATCTTTGTCGACCATTTAAAAATAGCACCTAACGATTAAATTTTATTTTAAATTGAGTATATATTCAAAGTATGAAAAATATGTTTGAAAAGCAAAATTAACTATAACATTATTTATAAGAAATTTTTTATAATATTATTTGCTGAGTGAACAAATTTTTAGTAGGTTTTGGATAATAATCGATTTCGAAACTCTGAAATTTCAAAGATTGAACGAGTGCGTTATGATTGACAATAAATTTTTCGAAATTCTGATCTCAGCGAATTACGGATATTGTACCTCAAGTTAATCGATCACAAAAATTATTTCGGGATTTCTTGTATATTGATTTAATATTTAATAGAAGATAAACGTTCAAAAATATAGACCCCTCAAATTCACTAATTGTATTTCACTAAAATGATGAAAATATATATAATTCTCTAATCTCTTCTCTAAAGACATTTTCGGAACTATGAACTATCGATAAGGACGATTATTGAGTGCAAAAGTTACTTACTCTTTAGTCAACTAACACTCTATGAAGACCATTTTGTCAATTATGGTTTAAATTTTAGTTAATTTTTAAACTCTGTTTAAATCAGCATTTGAATGACCGATTTAGATCGTATATTAGCTGTACTTAAATTAACTGAACAAACGACGATTGATAAAATGACCATTAATAATACAAAACTAAAATTATTTCTCGAGCGTAAACCGTTAAGAAGCCAATATTTGACACACAATATAACACTGGAGAAAAAAAAACCATTTTCTTAGAAAGAAAATATTTTACAGAAAATCAAAAGAAAAAGTTTTGGCCAAATCGAATTTTTCAAAAATACAAATTTTTAAAAAAAAATAAATTAAAAAGAATAAATATGCTTTTACAGCACAGGAAATTTAACATTTATTTCCTTTAAAATATATTTTATTGTTCTATCACAATTTTTGATCTACAATCAGAAACATTTTATTGAATATTTATAAATAATATAATCTACAATCTAAAATTTGAATTTTAGAGCATTCAATAAAAGAAAATAAAAAGATCGCTTGGAAATTTAGAAGCAGAAGAATTTTTTCAGTGGGCAATTCCACAGCAAAACGGAAAAATGTGAAAAATGAATTATATGAAATATTTTTAATTCTAAAATATTTCAC